>OZ005735.1:16223073-16225573 GCA_963930755.1 Eudasyphora cyanicolor | reverse complement strand
CATTTCCTATAGAAAAGTTCATCGTTGATGACTTTTCTTATAGCAAAGTTTATCGTTGATGACTTTCTATAGAAAAGTTAATCGTTGATGACTTTTCCTACTGAAAAGTTGATCGTTGATGACTTTTCCTATTGAAAAGTTGATCGTTGATGACTTTTCCTATAGAAAAGTTCATCGTTGATGACTTTTCCTATAGAAAAGTTCATCGTTGATGACTTTTCCTATAGAAAAGTTCATCGTTGATGACTTTTCCTATAGAAAAGTTCATCGTTGATGATTTTTCCTATAGAAAAGTTCATCGTTGATGACTTTTCCTATAGAAAAGTTCATCGTTTATGACTTTTGCTATAGAAAAGTTCATCGTTTATGACTTTTGCTATAGAAAAGTTCATCGTTTATGACTTTTGCTATAGAAAAGTTCATCGTTGATGACTTTTCCCATAGAAAAGTTCATCGTTTATGACTTTTGCTATAGAAAAGTTCATCGTTTATGACTTTTGCTATAGAAAAGTTCATGGTAGATGACTTTTCTTATAGAAAAGTCCATCGTTGATGACTTCTTATAGAAAAGTTCATCGTTGATGACTTTTCTTATAGAAAAGTTCATCGTTGATGACTTTTGTTATAGAAAAGATCATCGTTGATGACTTTTGTTATCGAAAAGTTCATCGTTGATGACTTTTCTTATAGAAAAGTTCATCGTTGATGACTTTTCTTATAGAAAAGTTCATCGTTGATGACTTTTCTTATAGAAAAGTTCATCGTTGATGACTTTTCTTATAGGAAAGTTCATCGTTGATGACTTTTCTTATAGAAAAGTTCATCGTTGATGACTTTTCTTATAGAAAAGTTCATCGTTGATGACTTTTCTTATAGAAAAGTTCATCGTTGATGACTTTTCTTATAGAAAAGTTCATCGTTGATGACTTTTCTTATAGAAAAGTTCATCGTTGATGACTTTTCTTATAGAAAAGTTCATCGTTGATGACTTTTCTTATAGAAAAGTTCATCGTTGATGACTTTTCTTATAGAAAAGTTCATCGTTGATGACTTTTCTTATAGAAAAGTTCATCGTTGATGACTTTTCTTATAGAAAAGTTCATCGTTGATGACTTTTCTTATAGAAAAGTTCATCGTTGATGACTTTTCTTATAGAAAAGTTCATCGTTGATGACTTTTCTTATAGAAAAGTTCATCGTTGATGACTTTTCTTGTAGATAAGTTCATCGTTGATGACTTTTCTTATAGAAAAGTTCATCGTTGATGACTTTTCTTATAGAAAAGTTCATCGTTGATGACTTTTCTTATAGAAAAGTCCATCGTTGATGACTTTTCTTATAGAAAAGTTCATCGTTGATGACTTTTCCTATAGAAAAGTTCATCGTTGATGACTTGTGCTATAGAAAAGTTCATCGTTGATGACTTTTCTTATAGAAAAATTCATCGTGAATGACTTGTCATTTAGAAAAGTTCATCGTTGATGACTTTTCTTATAAAAAAGTTCATCGTTGATGATTTTCTTATAGAATAGTTCATCATTGATGAATTTTCTTAGAGAAAAGTTCATCGTTAATGACTTTTCTTATAGAAAAGTTCTTCACTGATGACTCTTCCTATAGAAAAGTTCATTGTTGATGATTTTTCCTATAGAAAAGTTAATCGTTGTTTAATTGTGAAAAAAAATAGTTATACGACTGCTTAAAATATAAAAATTTAAGACTATGCTAAGGCCTTATACAAAAGATTGAAACTAAAGCATATTTTAGGGGTCATATTAAGTTACTTCAGGTTTCCAACTGTCAAAGAAAAACTTTTAATGAATATCTGCGCCCAACTAATCACCAAAAAAAAAAAAATAAAAAAAAAAATATAGAAAATAATCGATGTTTAACACAAAATTGGCATATTGTAGACATAGACGCCTTCTCATCATCTCGAAAGGCAGGCATGTCCCTTTCGATGTTCCACTTCCATCCCATATATGTATGTACTTCGACTACAAAAGACTGGCCTGTCTATGGACAGACACTGTTCGTTCTTCAGTTGCCATTCAATGTTATCTCTCTCTCGCTGTCGTTCTATGACAAAAGAACAAAATACACAATATGATAGTCGACGACTAAGCAAAACACAAAGTTCCTATTTTCACAAATTAATGTCATTGTTAGGCGTTGATTGAATTTTAGTCCGGTTTGTTATGAACCTGAGGCCCTGCCCGTCCGGACTAAAGGTCCGGTGGACAAGAGAGCGAGAGCGTTGGAGGGCCATCAAACAGGACGATGACGACGACACAAACAGACAGAAGAGAAGATAACAATGGCGGCAGTAGTAACAGCGACAATAACAGCCACAACAACAATACCTTGTATAAATTAATTGCTGTTAAGTTGTGGACATAAATCGTATTTTGATAGACAGGACAGAAGAGGGGACAATCTCGGGACAGAACAAGAAGACAGGATATTTTCCGTGTTGTACAAGAACGACAGAAACAACAAAA
>OZ005735.1:15976742-16211742 GCA_963930755.1 Eudasyphora cyanicolor | reverse complement strand
TAAATAAAATAAATAAAATAAATAAAATAAATAAAATAAATAAAATAAATAAAATAAATAAAATAAATAAAATAAATAAAATAAATAAAATAAATAAAATAAATAAAATAAATAAAATAAATAAAATAAATAAAATAAATAAAATAAATAAAATAAATAAATTAAATAAAATAAATAAAATAAATAAAATAAATAAAATAAATAAAATAAATAAAATAAATAAAATAAATAAAATAAATAAAATAAATAAAATAAATAAAATAAATAAAATAAATAAAATAAATAAAATAAATAAAATAAATAAAATAAATAAAATAAATAAAATAAATAAAATAAATAAAATAAATAAAATAAATAAAATAAATAAAATAAATATGGCTAGGAAAAGTCATCAATGATTAACTTTTCTCTAGGAAAAGTCATCAATGATTAACTTTTCTATAAGAGAAGTCATCAGTGATGAACTTTTCTATAAGAGAAGTCATCAGTGATGAACTTTTCTATAAGAAAAGTCATCAGGGATGAACTTTTCTGTAAGAAAAGTCATAAACGCTGAACGTTTATTAGAGAAAACTAATAATTGCTGAACTTTTGTCTAAGAAAAGTCAGCAATGATGAAGTTTTCTATAAGGAAAGTCATCAATGATGAAGTTTTCTATAAGAAAAGTCATCAATGATGAACATTTCTATAAGAAAGGTCATCAATGATTAACTTTTCTATAAAAAAAGACATCAATGTTGAACATTTCTATTAGAAAATTCTACAATGAAGAACTTTTCTATAAGAAAAGTTATCAATGATAAACTTCTCTATAGGAAAATTCATCAATAATGAACTTTTCTATAAGATGATTAACTGATTAACTTTTCTATAAGAAAGGACATCAATGATGAACATTTCTATAAGAAAATTCATCAATGAAGAACTCTAAGAAAAGTCAACAACGATAAACTTTTCCTTTGTTGATGTATTATACATCAACAGAAAACTTTGCAAGAAGAAAAGTCGTTAAAGATGAACTTTTCTTAGAGAAACGTGGTCGAAGATAAACTTTTCTTAGAGAAAAGTCATCAGAGAAGAACTTTCCTGTAAGAAACGTAAACTTTTTCATAAGAAAATTTATCAATGATGAACATTTCTATAAGAAAATTCATCAATAATGAACCTTTCTATAAGAAAAGTCATCAATGAAGAACTTTTCTATAAGAAAAGTCATCAATGATGAACTTCTCTATAGGAAAATTCATCAATGATGAACATTTCTATAAGAAAATTCATCAATAATGAACCTTTCTATACGAAAAGTCATCAATGATTAACTTTTCTATCGGAAAAGTCATCAATGATGAACTTTTCTATAGGAAAAGTCATCAACGTTGAACTTTTCGTAGAGAAAAGTCATTAACGATGATCCTTTCCTGAAGAAAAGTCATTAACGACGATCTTTTCGTTGAGAAAAGTCATCAACACTGTACATTTCTTGGAGACAAATTCATTAAAGTTATATATTTTAAAGTATACATTCAGGCGCTGCTTTTTATTCTGTTAACATCAATTGTATTTTTATTGTCATTCAGTGTTTTTGTCTTTTTATACCCTCACTTTAGTGTGACGAGGGTATATATCATTTGCTACGGAAAAAAGTGTAACACATCGAAGGAGTGATCTAAGACCCTAAGTATGTTCGGAGGAAATCCGTTTTGGGTCATTTTAAGTCGAATGAGCAATGTCCGTCCGTCTGTCTGTCTGTCTGTCTGTCTGTCTGTCTGTCTGCCTGTCTGTCTGTCTGTCTGTGTGTCTGCTGGCTGGTGCGCACGATAACTCTCGAAAGGATTAACCGATTGACTTCAAATTTGGTATGTGGTAATATTTTGATCTATCTCCGGATGAGTTCGAAGATGGGCCATATTGGTCTACTCCTTCTGGTACCTCCCACACAAAGGGTTAAAATTTAGTGAAATATTGATTCTTTAATAACTTCTATACTACTTATTCGAATCTTTTGAAATTCTGCACATAATATTAGTATATTAGTCGCTATTAACTCGAGAAAAATGAGTGAAGTTGGCATGCCCCTTTTGGTACCTCCCACACAAATGGACCATTTTGCATCAAAATTTAACTGCTTATAACGTTAATACAAGTGCATAAAAATGCTTGAAATTTTCTACAGTATAATGTTTTTGTAGCGCCTATAGTCCGGTAAAAAATGGGCATTATTGTACAGCCCCTTTTGGTACATCCCACACAAATGGACCGTTTCGTACCAAAAGTAAACGGCTTGTAACTTTAATACCAGTGCATACAAATACTTGAAAGTGGGCGTTATCACCCCGCCCCTTTTTGTACCTCCCACACAAAATGACCAAATCATACCAAAATTACATAGCTCGTAACTTTAATACTTATACCAGTGCACATAAACGCTTATAGTTCAGCACAATGCAATGTATTTAAGAATGTACTGTTTACCGAAAAATATGTGTATTTGGAAAACCCCTTCTGGTACCTCCCACACAAATTGACAGATTTATTGGTGTAATGTTATATATTACATTACTCACAAAGTGAGGGTATACCTTAGTCGGTTTACCCGACTGAAACTTTCTTACTTGTTAATTAATTTCTTGTCCTATTTCTTCATTTTCAGATGATGTGGAACGTTTAAAGCCACAAAAACGCGGTTTCTTTCAATCGATTTTATGCTGTTGGCGTCGTAATCGTACAAAAACAAATCAAAATGGTACACCTATCGATGGTTCCACAACACCGCCACCATTACCGGACCAACAAAGGTACCTACTACCTCAGGTTAGGCACTCGGATATGCACAAAAAATGTATGGTTATCGATTTGGATGAGACATTAGTGCACAGTAGTTTTAAGGTAAGTTTCGCCCCCTCCACCGAATCACCTACTGTGTCTTCTTTATTCGCACTCAGTCAGTCACTGGAAGAAACAATGACAAATTACCGCCACCATTTTTTTTATTTCTTACGGACATTTATCATTGTTCTCGCCCCTTTTTATGGCTTCCTGCACCATAGGTGTTAATACTGACGCCAAATTGTTCCAGTGGGTAGGGATTGGCTTTTGCCGGGGGATTTAGTGAACTGGGTATCCTTGGCGGTAGCTCTTGCTCTCTCGCTGACAATGGAGCTTTTATTTTATAGATGTCTATATATACATATATGAGGTTGTTTGCGGTATTTATGGGAGTATTTTTAGCATAAACCTCTTTCGTTGATGTGCTCACATCGAGTTTATGTCTTTGTAATAAAAAATTACCAACATTACTGATGGTTTTTACAATATTACACTGCCAGAAATATCAATGAACACATTGTAGTAGTGCAGCACAACACACAGCTATGAGCTGTGGTGGCCAACCCCTCCCACTTACATTGCTGTTTGTATATACATATGTATGGACATTGTTCCTTGAATGTCTAAATATAAACTGTGTTAGTTTACACAATCTTCAATTTCACTGCCATATTTGCGTTTGTATTTGTTACTTGTACAATGTTACACCGGTGTCCTTGTCAAGGACTATGAGCAATTTTAGTGTAAAAGTATTTATAGGATTTTCATAGTTTAGTTTTGTGGTATATTTGTAGCATAGTTTTAGGCAAAAAACAAAGAAATGTTCTTCGTTGATGACTTTTCCTATAGAAAAGTTCATCGTTGATGACTTTTCCTGTAGAAAAGTTCATCGTTGATGACTTTTCCTATAGAAAAGTTCATCGTTGATGACTTTTCCTATAGAAAAGTTAATCGTTGATGACTTTTCCTATAGAAAAGTTCATCATTGATGACATTTCCTATAGAAAAGTTCATCGTTGATGACTTTTCCTATAGAAAAGTTCATCGTTGATGACTTTTCCTATAGAAAAGTTCATCGTTGATGACTTTTCCTATAGAAAAGCTAATCGTTGATGACTTTTCCTATAGAAAAGTTCATCGTTGATGACTTTGACTTTTCCTATAGAAAACGTCATCGTTGATGACTTTTCCTATAGAAAACTTCATCGTTGATGACTTTTCCTATAGAAAAGTTCATGGTTGATGATTTTTCCTATAGAAAACTTCATCGTTGATGACTTTTCCTATAGAAAAGTTCATCGTCGATGACTTTTCCTATAGAAAAGTTCATCGTCGATGACTTTTCCTATAGAAAAGTTCATCGTTGATGACTTTTCCTATAGAAAAGTTCTTCGTTGATGACTTTTCCTACAGAAAAGTTCATCGTTGATGACTTTTCCTACAGAAAAGTTCATCGTTGATGACTTTTCCTATAAAAAGTTCGTTGATGACTTTTCCTATAAAAAGTTCGTTGATGACTTTTCCTATAGAAAAGTTCATCGTTGATGACTTTTCCTATAGAAAAGTTCATCGTTGATGAATTTTCCTATAGAAAAGTTCATCATTGATGACTTTTCCTATAGAAAAGTTCATCATTGATGACTTTCTTATATAAAATTTCAACGTTAATGATTATTAAAAACCACTCTCTTAAACTACCATAATATTGTATATGTATAAATAATGTTTTTTAATTAAAATTTTTCTGAAGTTAAGAAAACCATAAATTACATAATAATACTTTTATGCGCGCTTGAATAATGCCTAATTTCAGTTTTATGGCAAAGTTTTTTAATGTCCTTCCCGCACTCCTGTGGAGAGAATAGTTTTTTTTATTCCACGAAGTGAATCATAAAACCAACAATTTTATTGAACTCTGCGGTGGCACGTTTCATATCCTCTTCCTTTTATGCTCGGCTTTCGTTTTTTTGCGAAAGAAAAAAAATAGCCACAATGATGACTCATTTGTGGCTGTCACATCGAAGAATATAAAGGAATGTTTTCTAATAAAGAACCCGGCGAAAAAAAAAACAAGAAATAAGCAACAGACGGGCAGACAGGAACTTAAACACTTGAATGCCATTCATATTTCAGACTTGATATATAGGCAACAAATGTAAAGAAACTAGTGATGATAAGGACTTCAAAGACGGTTTAAGGCTGATGTAGCAAGGCAAAGGCTGCGAGAAAGAGTGGGAGATACTCGTACCTTAAAATGTATACGATTTGGTTTGATTTGCAATAAATAATAAATCCTTAAAAAAATATAGTAAATATATAGAAAGCAAAAGTGTTTAAAAATCACAAAAGCAGGCAACACATATTGAATAAATAACCAAAAGGTAGGCACAGTGAATAAAAGAGGCGGGGAATTAGATTATGTATCACCGTTGATGACTTTTCGTATAGAAAAGTTCTTCGTTGAAGACTTTTCGTATAGAAAAATTCTTCGTTGAAGACTTTTCGTATAGAAAAGTTCTTCGTTGAAGACTTTTCGTATAGAAAAGTTCTTCGTTGAAGAATTTTCGTATAGAAAAGTTCTTCGTTGAAGACTTTTCGTATAGAAAAGTTCTTCGTTGAAGACTTTTCGTATAGAAAAGTTCTTCGTTGAAGACTTTTCGTATAGAAAAGTTATTCGTTGAAGACTTTTCGTATAGAAAAGTTCTTCGTTGAAGACTTTTCGTATAGAAAAGTTCTTCGTTGAAGACTTTTCGTATAGAAAAGTTCTTCGTTGAAGACTTTTCGTATAGAAAAGTTCCTCGTTGATGACTTTCTTCTAGTAAACGTCTTCTTTGATGACTTTCTTCTAGTAAAGTTCATCTTTGATAATTTTTCTTTTAGAAAAGTTCATTGATGGTGACTTTTCTCTTAGAAAAGTTCATCGTTGATGGCTTTTCTTTCAGAAATGTTGACTTTTTTTCTAGAAAAGTTAATCATTGATAAATATTCTTCTAGAAAGGTACATGGTTGATGACTTTTCTTCTGGAAAAGTTCATCGTTGATGACTTTTCTCTTAGAAAAGTTCATCGTTGATGACATTTCTTTTAGAAACGATGACTTTTCTTCTAGAAAAGTTCATCGTTGATGATTTTTCTTCTGGAAAAGTTCATCGTTGATGACTTTTCTTTTAGAAATGATGAATTTTTTTCTAGAAAATTTCATCGTTGATAAATATTCTTGTAGAAAAGTTCATCGTTGAAGACTTTTCTCTATGAAAAATTCATCGTTGATGACTTTTCTTCTAGCAAAGTTCATCTTTGATGACTATTCTCTTAGAAAAGTTCATCGTTGATGACTCATAATATAATAAACAAAACTCAAACACAAACATTTGAAAATAAAATTAATGCAATTCAAATAAACAAAAATGAATGTAGACGAAAATTAATTGAACCTAAAATAAAATAAACATAAATGAGATAAACAAAAATTTGAGAAACGAATATAAATGCCTGAAAAAAATAAACAGAAATATTGAAAGTAAACGAAAGTGATGAGGACGAACGAACTCTGCTTACTTGAAACTGGTTCTTGTCATGGTTAACGTCAACCATATTTAAATGATTTTTTGAAATGTAATTTTTGTTCATTATATATTGTATTATTTAGTATTTTATATAAATTTAATCTTATGATTTTTTTATTTCTTTCCCAGCCTATTCCAAATGCTGATTTTATTGTCCCAGTCGAAATTGATGGCACCATCCATCAGGTGTATGTTTTGAAACGGCCCTATGTTGATGAATTCCTACGAAAAATGGGTGAACTCTATGAATGTGTATTATTTACAGCATCACTAGCCAAATATGCAGATCCGGTAGCCGATCTGTTAGATAAGTGCGTTTTTTGAAAATTACAAATAAATTTAAAAATATCTGAAACTAATCTTTTTTTTTCTCTCTACAATTTTCAGATGGAATGTTTTTCGTGCAAGACTGTTTAGGGAATCATGCGTTTATTACAGGGGTAATTATATTAAGGATCTAAATCGCCTGGGACGTGATTTGCAAAAAATTGTTATTGTTGATAATTCACCAGCTAGTTATATATTTCATCCAGACAATGCGGTAAGTTGTGATACAGATAGAGATATGTATATCTGCAAAAAAATCGAAAAGTTCATCTTTGATGACTTTTCGTATAGAAAAGTTCATCTTTGATGACTTTTCGTATAGAAAAGTTCATCTTTGATGACTTTTCGTATAGAAAAGTTCATCTTTGATGACTTTTCGTATAGAAAAGTTCATTTTTGATGACTTTTCTTCTAGAAAAGTTCATCTTTGATGACTTTTCGTATAGAAAAGTTCATCTTTGATGACTTTTCGTATAGAAAAGTTCATCTTTGATGACTTTACTTATAGAAATGTTCATCTTTGATGACTTTTCTTATAGAAAAGCTCATCTTTGATGACTTTTCTTATAGAAAAGCTCATCCTTGATGAATTTTCTTCTGATCTCAATTTTTAATTCTTTTTTTTGTTAATATTATTACCGATTTTTATATTTTTCTTCTCCTACCCCCCAAATTTTTTTTCCAGGTTCCTGTTAAATCATGGTTCGATGATGCCAGTGATTGTGAGCTTTTGGAACTCATACCACTATTTGAGAAATTAAGCAAAGTCGATTCTGTATATAGTGTTTTGTGCAATTCAAATAATCCCTTGAACAATCACAATCAGCAGCAGCACCAACAACAACAGCAGCATTCAACACAGAACCAACAACAAACAACGCCACAGCATCAACAGCAACAACAGCAGGTGGGTACCCAAAAGATTTGTTATTAGAAATATTCAAGAAAAAAAATTCTCTCAGTTCATTATGATTATTTTTGGGGTAAATTTTGGACTTCTCAATAAAAAATAAAAGGGTCAGAATTTTTAATATAAACCTATGAATTGTATTTTTGTCTAAAAGATTATAAAAATTAGCTATATAGTAAAATAACATCTGCCTCTAATTTATTAAAAAATAATATGTACAAATTTTTATTGGGATTTTAAATTTTTAAAAAATGTTTTTTTTTGGTTCTACGAAATTTGTAATTGGGTCCAGTTGACCCGACAGTCCATAAAATATTAGTGTATGGCAAATATATAATTGAGCACCAGTCTTTGCCAATTGAAGATCTTTCTGAAGAAGCTCAGGAGTCTCTTAACAAATTGTATAACAAATATAGATTTGCAGAAGCTTTTTAGTCAAAAATGAAACAGTTTATTAATATTAATAAAAAGTCGGACCCAAATTATTTTTTGTAAATTTTTTTAATATATATTTTTTTTCAAAACACGTTCTTCCATTATTTTTAATGAAAAATGTGTTAAAAAAATGTGTGCGGCAATTTTGTTTGAAATTTGTAATTTGTTCAATTTTTTCTAACTTTTTTTATGAAATTTCACTGTTGTAATTTGTCATCAACTCAAATATTTTTCATGGAAACATCTGAAAAAGTCTACAAATAATTTTTGTTAAAAATGTGTGTCTTAAATTTTGTTTTACAATTTCTTTAATAATTCTATAAAGCATTATTTTATTTTTTATTCGGAATAGCATAGAAAAATCTAAAAAAAACAAAAATATTTTTTGTTAAATTTTTTTGTAACTTATTTTATAAAATTCGTTGTAATTTATTGAAATTGTCATAAAATCGAATATTTTTAATGGAAACATCTGATAAAGTCCACACATATTTTTTGTTAAAAATTTCTTTGTTTGAAACATATTTTATTTGTCAATTGTTTTAAAAATTTAAAAAAAAAATTAATTTTCGAGACAATTTTTATTTTTTTGAAATAAATATATTTTTTTTTTCAAAAAAAATTTTCTAGGATTATTTTTTATTAAAAATTAGTTTGTTTAAAAAAATGTTAGTGGCAATTTTGTTTGAAATTTGTAATTTATTAGAATTTTCACCATTTTGCCTATATAAAAACATCCGAAAAATACTTTAAAATATTTTTGTTCATTTTTTTAACTTTTTTATAAAATTCCGCTGTTGTAATTTATTGAAATTGTCATCAAATCAAATATTTTCCATGGAATCATCTGATAAAGTCTAAAAACTTTTTTTTGTTAATAATATGTTTGTTTGAAACATATTTAATTTGACAATTTCTTTAAAATCTCAATTTTTTTTTAAAATTTTAAAAAAATTTTGAGACTAGTTTTTTCAAAAAATAAATGATTGAGTGAATGAATAAATTATCTGTTGTAATAAATATATATATTTTTTTAAAAAATTGTCTCAAAATTTGTTTCATTAAAAATTAGTTTGTTTACAAAAAATGTTTGTGAAAATTTTGCTAAAAATTTTTAATTTGTTGGAATTTTCACCATTTTGGCAAACCTTAACGTAGAAACATCCGAAAAAACTTGAAAATATTGCTGCTAAATTGTTTCTAACTTTTTTTTATAAAATTCCGCTGTTGTAATTTATTGAAATTGTCATGAAATCAAATATTTTTCATGGAAACAGCTGATAAAGTCTAAACATATTTTTTGTTAAAAATTTGTTTGTTTAACAAATATTTTTTCTTGACAAATTCTTAAAAAAATTCTAAAAACGTTTCTTTTAATTTTTTTGTTAAAAAATATTAAATATCTGATATATTTTTTTTAATGTAAAATCCCCATTAATTATTGAAAATAATTTTTTTTCAAAGGATATTAAAACATTTACATTAAAACTTTTTACCCAAAAATATTTTTTGCTAATTTCTTAAATATATATATGTTTTCAAATATTTTTTCAATTTTTAAAAAAAAATGTTTTGTGACAATTTTGTTCAAATTTGGAATTTGTTGGAATTTTCACCATTTTGGCTAACTTTTTAACATAGAAACCTCGGAAAAAAACTTAAAAATATTTTTTGTTAATTTTTTTTAAAGTTCTATTGTGTAATTTATTGAAATTTGTCATGAAATCAAATATTTTTCATGAAAACATCTGAACAGATTTTTTGTTAAAAATGTGTTTGTTTAAAACATATTTTATTTGACAATTTCTTTAAAATTTCAAAAAAAAAATTATTAATTTTTTAAAATGTAGTAATATTTTCGAGATAATTTCGTTTTCAAAAAATAAGTGATTGTTGAGTTAATGAATAAATTATTTTTCGTAATAAATATATTTTTTTTTTCAAATCATTGTCTACATTTATTTTTCATTAAAAGTTTGTTTGTTTAAAAAATGTTTGTGGCAATTTTGTTCAAAATTTGGAATTTTAACCATTTTGGCTATACTTTAACATAGATTCATCCGAAAAAAATTAAAAATATTTTTGTAATTTTTTTTTTCAAAGAATAGATTGAGTATATGAATAAAGTATTTGTTGTAATAACTATATTTTTTTTTCAAAAAATTTTCTACAATTTTTTTCATTAAAAATTAGTTTGTTTAAAAGAAATGTTTGTGAAAATTTTGTTCAAAATTTGTAATTTGTTGGAATTTTCACCATTTTGGCAAACCTTAATTAACTAACGTAGAAACATCCGAAAAAACTTAAAATTATTTTCTGCTAATTTTTTTCTAACTTTTTGTTATAAAATTCCGCTGCTGTAATTTATTGTGTCATCAAATCATATATTTTTCATGGAAACATCTGATAAAGTATAAAAACATTTTTTTGTTAAAATAGGTTTGTTTAAAAAATATTTTTTTTTGACAAAATCTTTAAAATTTCTAAAAAGGTTTCTTTTGATTTTTTAAAATTTAGAACCCCCTAAAATTTTGATTTTATTACATATCTTATATTATGGATCTTAATATAACATTTAGCAACTTTTTTTTTGGCAAAAATCAAATGCTATTCTAAAACTGTATTTTCTTACTTTAGTAAAATGTTATTTGTTCAACATTTATTTTTCTAAAATGGTAATTCTGAACTTTGGTAAAATTTTCAGCTTTTAACTGTGATAAAAATTTCACAATTTTGGTGAAAATATATTTTGTTAAAATTTTACTTTTGAATTTTTGTAAAAATTTTCAGCATTTTTGCATCCAAAAAATTGGAAGTTTAATTTTTTTCTAAAATATTACTTTCATTTCCTTAATTTGCCTATATTTTGGTAGAGAAACATCCAATGAAACCCAAATTGATCACAATTTCAATATAACTTTGCGGACTACAATTGATCTGAACAGAGTTTTTCCAACAGCACAGTGGAAACAAAAATAGGAAAATATAGATTTTTCTTTTGCAAAATTGATAATAACTTGTTTTTTTTAAATATTCATAAAGAATTTTTGAATTGAATTTTTAATTTGTTTTTCTATCTTTGCAGATGTCACAAAATCAAGTCCAGCAGCCGCAGCAGCAACAACAACAACAGACCATAACAGCAACAACAATCATAACTCAAGCTTCGACACTGTCGACCCCTACAATACTGACGTCACAGCAGCAGCAGCAACAGCAACAACAAGCAGGAAGTCCGCCCAATCTTAATGATTTAAATAATAAAACGTAACATCAGTGGGAATTAATGTTTATAAATATTTAATTTTTTTACATATAACATATACATATATATTCTCCATATATATATATATTAATTAATTGATTAATGAAATAATTGATTATTTTTTGTTTGTTTAGTAATCAAAAAAAAAAACATATATATAACTTATAATACGTTTCCCCCCCAACATTTGTTTCCCCAGATGAAAAAGAAAAGTTTTGCTTTTATTTAAATTGTATAATGAAATGTGTAAATTTTGTGTAACAACAAAACCAAAACAGCAGATTTTATTTATTATATTTTTTTTAATTTAATTTAACACGATTTTTTTATAAATGTATGTACTATATACATACATATCTATGTATGTATGTTTTGTAGATGTTATTAAAAAAGTAAATGACTTTATTTGTAAATTATTTTATATGAAAAATATTAACAATTTCTCACAATAAATTTTCTAATTCCAAATACAACATTTTTAAAAAAAATATGAAAAATTTTCCTAAAGTATTCAAAAAGAAATGTTTGAAAATTATTTATAATTAATAAATAATTATTAGCTGATGCAAATAACATTTTTAACTGATTCAATTAATTCTTTATTGATTCAATTACATTTTATTTGATAGTTCAAATCTATAAGATTCAATTACTTTTATATTGAACGGTTATTATTTTTTAATGTTATATTTTTAAAAATATTTAAATTCTTCAAATGAATTTAAATTAAATATGGTCTATAAAATCGTTCAAAATGATGCTTGACAAACATGAAATCCATCTTGCATTTCTGGCAATTGCAGGAGAAATATCGTTTTCAGTTTATTTCTTTCTTTTTCGAAATAGACTTTTTGGAAAAATGGACAAAAAATCAAAAATCATTCTTTAAAAAACCTTTCCAAGTCATTCATTATTAAAACATAACTTATTTTAGGGATTTCGCACTTGACTTTTTCAATCCCGAGTTAACACTTTTAAAATGTTTAGTTTTTTAATGCCTACTGGATTTATTTTCCATTTTTTTTGTTTGTTTATATTTCTTTTCGAAATATTATAAAAATAAATATAAAAACAAGTTTTCTTTTTGCAAAATTTTTCTTTTGTTGGTGACTATTGATTATTTTTTCATTTTTTGTTTATTTAGAATTTTATACTTTATTTCGAAATTGACTTTTTAGAAAAATTATCATAAAAATCGAATTATTATCTAAAAAATAGTACATTACTTATTTTAG
Source organism: Eudasyphora cyanicolor (assembly GCA_963930755.1). Classification (NCBI taxonomy): domain Eukaryota; kingdom Metazoa; phylum Arthropoda; class Insecta; order Diptera; family Muscidae; genus Eudasyphora; species Eudasyphora cyanicolor. Next base: position 16,199,178 of record OZ005735.1, on the reverse strand, counting down.
GGATTTGTTAAAGAATTTTCGATGTTTCTTTTTCGAAAACAGGTTTTCTTTTCTGAAACTGTTTCTTTTTTTGATGACTTTTGTAAAACCTTTTTTTATGGTTTACATTTCTTTTCGAAATAGACTTTTTAGAAAAAGAACCAAAAATAAAGGCTTTACCCAAAAACCTTTTCCAAGTTAATCTTTCATAACACTTTACCTATTTTAGGCAATCGTAAAAGAATTTTCAAATACATGTTCTTCCAAAAAGTTTCCTGTTTTTCCACCTTTTTGGTGACTTGGATATTTTTCTTTTTTTTTAATTTAAGTTTTATATTTCTTTTCGAAATTTACGTTTTTTTTTTTTTGCAAAATGGAAGGAAAAATATTAACCTCTTACGAAATGTTCATTTTATTTATTTTTTATAACTATTGGTTATTTTTCTATTTTTTTTTTGTTCATTTAATGTTTTATATATCTTTTGAAATTAACTTTTTAGAAAAATTGACTGCAAAATAAAGTCATTGTTTTAAAAACCTTTCCACAACAACCTTTCATAATTAATAAATAAATAAATATATTCTTTTCTTCTTCGAAAAGTATATTTTTCTGCCAGAAAGATATCCCATTTTATGACTTAGATTATTTTCAATTTTTTTTAATATATCCATTTTTTACAGACGGACAATAAGAAATAGGTAATTTTTTTTTAATTAAAGCTATTCGATTTCAATTTACTAATTCCTCTTTTTTTGTTGTATAATTTAGTAATTTTTTTCTGAGACACGTTTTTCTTAAGAAAAAGTTGTCAGAGACACGTTTTTCTTAAGAAAAAGTTGTCAGAGACACGTTTTTCTTAAGAAAAAGTTGTCAGAGACACGGTTTTCTGAAGAAAAGTTGTCAGAGACACGTTTTTCTGAAAAAAAAAGTTGTCAGAGACACGTTTTTCTTAAGAAAAAGTTGTCAGTGACACGGTTTTCTGAAGAAAAGTTGTCAGAGACACGTTTTTCTTAAGAAAAGTTGTCAGAGACACGTTTTTCTTAAGAAAAAGTTGTCAAAGACACGTTTTTCTTAAGAAAAAGTTGTCAGAGACACGTTTTTCTTAAGAAAAAGTTGTCAGAGACACGTTTTTCTTAAGAAAAAGTTGTCAGAGACTCGTTTTTCTTAAGAAAAAGTTGTCAGAGACTCGTTTTTCTTAAGAAAAAGTTGTCAGAGACACGTTATTCTGAAGAAAAAGTTGTCAGAGACACGTTTTTCTGAAGAAAAAGTTGTCAGAGACACGTTTTTCTGAAGAAAAAGTTGACAGAGACACGTTTTTCTGAAGAAAAAGTTGTCAGAGACACATTTTTCTGAAGAAAAAGTTGTCAGAGACACGTTTTTCTTAAGAAAAAGTTTTCAGAGACACGTTTTTCTTAAGAAAAAGTTGTCAGAGACACGGTTTTCTGAAGAAAAGTTGTCAGAGACACGTTTTTCTTAAGAAAAAGTTGTCAGAGACACGTTTTTCTTAAGAAAAAGTTGTCAGAGGCACGTTTTTCTTAAGAAAAATTTGTCAGAGACCCGTTTTTCTTAAGAAAAAGTTGTCAGAGACTCGTTTTTCTTAAGAAAAAGTTGTTAGAGACTCGTTTTTCTTAAGAAAAAGTTGTTAGAGACTCGTTTTTCTTAAGAAAAAGTTGTCAGAGACACGTTTTTCTTAAGAAAAAGTTGTCAGAGACACGTTTTTCTTAAGAAAAAGTTGTCAGAGACACGTTTTTCTTAAGAAAAGTTGTCAGAGGCACGGTTTTCTGAAGAAAAGTTGTCAGGGACACGTTTTTCTTAAGAAAAAGTTGTCAGAGACACGTTTTTCTTAAGAAAAAGTTGTCAGAGACACGTTTTTCTTAAGAAAAAGTTGTCAGAGGCACGGTTTTCTGAAGAAAAGTTGTCAGGGACACGTTTTTCTTAAGAAAAAGTTGTCAGAGACACGTTTTTCTTAAGAAAAAGTTGTCAGAGACACGTTTTTCTTAAGAAAAAGTTGTCAGAGACACGTTTTTCTTAAGAAAAAGTTGTCAGAGACACGTTTTTCTTAAGAAAAAGTTGTCAGAGACACGTTTTTCTTAAGAAAAAGTTGTCAGAGACACGTTTTTCTTAAGAAAAAGTTGTCAGATACACGTTTTTCTTAAGAAAAAGTTGTCAGAGACACGGTTTTCTGAAGAAAAGTTGTCAGAGACACGGTTATCTGAAGAAAAGTTGTCAGAGGCACGGTTTTCTGAAGAAAAGTTGTCAGGGACACGTTTTTCTTAAGAAAAAGTTGTCAGAGACACGTTTTTCTTAAGAAAAAGTTGTCAGAGACACGTTTTTTTTAAGAAAAATTTGTCAGAGACTCGTTTTTCTTAAGAAAAAGTTGTCAGAGACACGTTTTTCTTAAGAAAAAGTTGTCAGAGACACGTTTTTCTTAAGAAAAAGTTGTCAGAGACACGTTTTTCTTAAGAAAAAGTTGTCAGAGACACGTTTTTCTTAAGAAAAAGTTGTCAGAGACACGTTTTTCTTAAGAAAAAGTTGTCAGAGACACGTTTTTCTTAAGAAAAAGTTGTCAGAGACACGTTTTTCTTAAGAAAAAGTTGTCAGAGACACGTTTTTCTTAAGAAAAAGTTGTCAGAGACACGTTTTTCTTAAGAAAAAGTTGTCGGAGGCCACTTTTTCTTCAGGGAAAATTGTAAGGGACCACTTTTTCTTAAGGAAAAATTGTCAGGGCCCACATTTTCAGAATTTTTTCTTAAGGAGAAGTTGTCAGTGAACACTTTTTCTTAAAGAAAAGTTGTCAGGGACCATTTTCAGAGTTTTTTCTTAAGAAAAAACCAGTTATTTTTATACGAAAAATTTGTCAGCGACTATTTTTTCTTACGAAAAATTTGTCAGCGACTTGTTTTTCTTAAGAAAAGTTGTCAGCGACTAGTTTTTCTTAAGAAAAAGTTGTCAGAGACCAGTTTTTCTTAAGGAAAAGTTGTCAGAGACCGCTTTCCTCAAGGAAAAGCTGCCAAAGACCACTTTTTCTTTCTTAAGGAAAAGTTGTCGGAGACCAGTTTTCAGAAACCTTTTCCCAAAAAAATACGATTAATATTAATAATTTATAAATGAAATCATTTACTTTTGTTTAACATTAATGTTGTTTTTTTTTGTTCTTCATTTGGTTAAACCTTAAATATGTTTTGTTTTTCTAAATGTATTTAACTGCAGAAAACCAAGAAAACAACAACAATTTTATATATACACCAACTATAAAGCTGTATGTATTTATATATAATACATATTACATTTTTATATACACATCTGTAATGAAAATAAGCAAAAACAAAAAACCGTCTAAGCAGAACAACAACAAAATATAAAGCAAGAAAATCCTTTTAAAAAAAGAAAAGCAAAATCTATATATATTTGCAATATAAATAATAAAGCCCCCAAACAACACAACAATAATAAAATTATTAATAAATCAAATATTTATATATATTTTTTAATAATAACAAAAGAAGAAAAACAAAGAAAAAATAAAATAAAAATCAGAAAAAGGATATAACAAGAAATAAAAAAACATATTTTTTAATACAATCTTAATTATATATACATATAACTAACTATATATAAAAAGAAAAAAAAACAAGAAAAAGAAAAGTAAAACCTTAAAAATAAAAAATAAAAAAAACAACTATATATATATATTTATAAATAAAAAAACCTAAATCTAATCCTCTTCTCTACCCTGCCCCTAAAACTGATAAAGAATCAACCAATTTTTTTAATATTACAAAAAAAGTTTTAAAAACAAAAAACCCCAAGAAAATGGCAAACGCAAACAAGTCCTTAATATAAAAAAAAAAAAAACAAAAATAAGAAAAATGAAAAGAGAAAAAGTAATATATTATATCCCCCCGCGCCTAAGGTTTAAGCATTTTGTTTTTAATAGCTGCTACAATATTTTTATTTTTTCTCTTTAAAAAAATGTCCTTGGTTTGTTGCAATGTTTTCATAGAATTTTTTTTCTTTAATTTTATTTTTTTTTTATTTTTGCTAAAGGCTAAAGTCTTTTTTTTGTTTGTTTAAACATATATTTTGATTGGTCTTTACCTTGATATTTGTTTTAATAGATATACACCATTATTATTAATATTATTATATTATTACTTCAATTATGTACATGTGTATGTGTGTGCGAGTGTTTTTATTACAAGCAACAAATAAATCGTTTTAATCGTAATTTAATTTTTCATTATTTATCATTTACAATTAACATTATTAATATTTTTCTTCAAAACAAAAACAAAATGGAAAAATAATTAATTTATATAATATATACATATACATATTTTAATTTATATAAAACAAAAATATTTTTATTAAAATAATTTTTAATTATTTTTGTAATTTTAGTTAATATATCTAAACGAAAAAGAAAACAAAACAAACAATCAAGTTTTTTTAATCATAACTTTTAAGTTTAAAACAACAACAACAAAAAACATGAAAATCAAAATGATAATAAAGTTTTAATTTTACCACCAACATTTTGTTATTAGATCATTATTTCATTTGTTCTGAGTTCGATCATATAAGTTTTAAAACATTTATCTTTCATTTTAACAATTAAAAAATATAAAAAATTTGTCGGAACCAGCTTTTCTTAAGGAAAAGTTGACGGAGACCAATTTTTTCTGAGGAAAGGTTAACAGAGACCATCTTTTTCTAAGAAAAAGATGACAGAGAAGAGCTTTTCCTAAGAAAAAGCTGTCAGCGACCACTCTTTTTTAAGGAAAGTTCGTCAACAACCACTTTTTCTTCAGGAAAAGTTGTCAGGCACCACTTTTTTTAAGGAAAAGTTGTCAGTGACAACCATCTTTTAAGGAAAAATTGTCAGATGCCAGCTTTTCTTAAGGAAAAGTTGTCAGAGACCAGCTTTTCTTAAGGAAAAGTTGTCAGAGACCAGCTTTTCTTAAGGAATAGTTGTAAGCGACCACTTTTTCTTAAGGAAAAAGATGTCAGAGGCCACTTTTTCTTAAGGAAAAGTTGTCAGAGACTACTTTTTCTTAAGGAATAGTTGTCAGAGACCACTTTTTCTTAAGGAAAGTTGTCGGAGACTCCTTTTTTCTTAAGGGAAGTTGTCGGAGACTCCTTTTTTCTTAAGGGAAGTTGTCGGAGTCTCCTTTTTTCTTAAGGAAAAGTTGTCAGAGACCACTTTTTCTTGTCAGAGACCACTTTTTCTTAAAGAAAAGTTGTCAGAGGCCACTTTTTCTTAAGGAAAAGTTTTCAGGGACCACTTTTTCTTAAGGAAAAGTTGTCAGAGACCACTTCTTCTTAAGGACAAGTTGTCAGAGACCACTTTTTCTTAAGTAAAAGTTGTCAGAGACTACTTTTTCTTAAGGAAAAGTTGTCAGACACCACTTTTTCCTAAGGAAAAGTTGTCAGAGACCACTTCTTCTTAAGGAAAAGTTGTCACAGACCACTTCTTCTTAAGGAAAAGTTGTCAGAGACCACTTTTTCTTAAGGAAAAGTTGTCAGAGACTACTTTTTCTTAAGGAAAAGTTGTAAGAGACCACTTTTTCTTAAGGAAAAGTTGTAAGAGACCACTTTTTCTTAAGGAAAAGTTGTCAGAGACCACTTTTTCTTAAGGAAAAGTTGTCAGAGACTACTTTTTCTTAAGGAAAATTTGTCAGAGACTACTTTTTCTTAAGGAAAAGTTGTCAGAGACCACCTTTTCTTAAGGAAAGTTTTCGGAGACTCCTTTTTTCTTAAGGGAAGTTGTCGGAGTCTCCTTTTTTCTTAAGGAAAACTTGCCAGAGACCACTTTTTCTTAAGGAAAAGTTGCCAGAGACCACTTTTTCTTAAGGAAAAGTTGTCAGATACCACCCTTTCTTAAGGAAAAATTGTCAGAGACCACCTTTTCTTAAGGAAAGTTGTCGGAGACTTCTTTTTTCTTAAGGGAAGTTGTCGGAGACTCCTTTTTTCTTAAGGGAAGTTGTCGGAGACTCCTTTTTTCTTAAGGGAAGTTGTCGGAGTCTCCTTTTTTCTTAAGGAAAAGTTGTCAGAGACCACGTTTTCTTAAAAACTTGTCAGAGACCACTTTTTCTTAAGGAAAAGTTGTCAGAGAACACATTTTCGTAAGGAAAATTTGTCAGAGACCACTTTTTCTTAAGGAAATGTTGTCTGAGACCACTTTTTCTTAAGGAAAAGTTGTCAGAGACCACTTTGTTTTAAGGAAAAGTTGTCAGAGACCACTTTTTCTTAAGGAAAAGTGGTCTCTGACAACAAAAGATGTCTCTGACATCTCTTGCTTAAAAAATACATTTTTAGGAAACTTTTTTTAAGAAAAAGTGTTTTCTGAAAACCTTTTCCTTAAGAATGAGTGATTTTTAAGAACCTTTTCCTTAAGAAAAATTATCTCTAACCATTTTTTCTTAACAAAAATTGGTTTCTGACAACTTTTCATTGAAACAGAGTGGTCTCTGACAATTGTTCATTCGGCAAAAGTATTCTCTGACAATTTTTCCTAAAAAAAAGTGGCTTTTGGCAACTTTTCCTAAAGAAAAGCTGATCTCTAAAAATTGTACTTTAGGAAAAGCTTGTTACTTTTTCTTACGGAAAAGCTTTCAGGAACCTATAGACTCATTATTCAAGACCGCTAAAACCCTTCAGATGGGGAGATTTAAAACACTTCTCAGGCATACTTGTAACTTGCTCTTTCGTTTAAGGTTTAAGCAATCATATGTGTCGATGCTCTATTTAGTTATTACAACCCAAATTCAAAGCAAACAAAATTTAGAGCCTAAAAGTGTGCTTTGAAATTGCATTAAAATTCCTATTGATTTAAAAAATCTGGCAACGCTGCTGTCGGTATCAAAAATCCTTCCCAAGCGCTGCCAGGCTGAGGAACTTTTTTAAAATTTTAAATTTTCAAAAAAAATAAAACCTCGAAATTGCAAAATAACGCAACAGACGCAAAGTACTCGTTAACAACTTTCATTTGAAGTGTCTATTTGGGTTATTCCCCAACTGGTTTAAATTTTAGAGGCCCATAACTCCTAAACTAATTTATGTATGACGCCAAATGATAACTTAAATGAAGGGTCTAAATCTTGTCGTTAAGTCTGGATTTAAAGATTTGTCATATTGCGCATTTTTAGGAAATTATTGCGGTTTAGAATTTTACCGAAGGTTTCAAACTGAAAAAAAGGCGATAGTTGTAAAGATGATATTTAGACCTTTCATCTAAGCCAACATTTGGGGTCATACACCAACTGGTTTAAAATGAGTACTTTGTGTCTGTTAGGTTTTTTTTGCAATTTGCGCGATTTAAATTTTCATAAAAATGTGAAAATTTTAAAAAGTCTGGCAAAGCTTGGGAAGGATTTTTCATACCGACGGCAATGTTTATTCATTTGGATTGTTTATTTCATTTGGAGTTTTATTGTAAACTTCAAAGCATACTTTTAGGCATTACTTTTGTTTCCTTAGCCGTTACTTTTATAGATTTGAAACTAAGTGGAGTAGGTATGTATTAATTATAAAATAATATTACATATTAATAACTATGTATGACTAAGACTGGACCACTTTCAAAACTTCCGTCCCATGTCCTGAATTTTCATTTCCTGCAATGCTTCTATGGAGGAAATGGTCGATCCAAAAGATTTTCTGTCTGCGACAATGGTGTTGATGATGCCTAAAAGTTTGGTAGCTGTAAAATAAAAGGAAAAGAAGAAATTTCAAATTAAAAAATACAGTTTCTTCAGTGTTCAAAATATTTATTTTTTCTTAAGAATGAGTGGTCACTAAAAACCTTTCCTTAAGAAATATTGGTCCCTGACAACTTTTCCTTAAGAAAAAGTGGTTTCTGACCACTTTTCTTTAAGAAAAAGTGGTCTCTGACAACTTTTCCTTAAGAAAATGTGGTCTCTGACAACTTTTCCTTAAGAAAATGTGTTCTCTGACCACTTTTTCTTAAGGACAACTGACAACTTTTCCTTAGGAAAAAGTGGTCTCTAATAACTTTTCCTTAGGAAAATGTGGTCTCTAATAACTTTTCCTTAGGAAAAAGTGGTCTCTGACTTTTCCTTAAGAAAAAGTGGTCTCTGACAACTTTTCCTTAAGAAAAAGTGGTCTCTGACAACTTTTCCTTAAGAAAAAGTGGTCTCTGACAACTTTTCCTTAAGAAAAAGTGGTCTCTGACAACTTTTCCTTAAGAAAAAGTGGTCTCTGACAACTTTTCCTTAAGAAAAAGTGGTCTCTGACAACTTTTCCTTAAGAAAAAGTGGTCTCTGACAACTTTTCCTTAAGAAAATGTGGTCTCTGACAACTTTTTCTTAAGAAAATGTGTTCTCTGACAACTTTTCCTTAAGAAAAAGTGGTCTCTGACAACTTTTCCTTAGGAAAAAGTGGTCTCTAATAACTTTTCCTTAGGAAAAAGTGGTCTCTGACAACTTTTCCTTAAGAAAAAGTGGTCTCTGACAACTTTTCCTTAAGAAAAAGTGGTCTCTGACAACTTTTCCTTAAGAAAAAGTTGTTCTTTGATAACGTTTCCTTAAGAAAAAGTGGTCTCTGACAACTTTTCCTTAAGAAAAAGTGGTCTCTGACAACTTTTCCTTAAGAAAAAAGTGGTTTCTGACAACTTTTCCTTAAGAAAAAGTGGTTCCTGACAACTTTTCCTTAAGAAAAAGAGGTCTCTGACAACTTTTACTTAAGAAAAAGTGGTCTCTGACAACTTTTCCTTAAGAAAAAGTGGTCTCTGACAACTTTTCCTTAAGATAAAGTGGTCCCTGACAACTTTTCCTTAAGAAAAAGTGGTCTCTGACAACTTTTCCTTAAGAAAAAGTGGTCTCTGACAACTTTTCCTTAAGAAAAAGTGGTCTCTGACAACTTTTCCTTAAGAAAAAGTGGTCTCTGACAACTTTTCCTTAAGAAAAAGTGGTCTCTGACATTTTTTCCTTAAGAAAAAGTGATATCTAACAACTTTTCCTTAGAAAAAGTGGTCTCTGACAACTTTTCCTTAAGAAAAAGTGGTCTCTGACAAATTTTTAACAAATTATCATAGCTAAAGTTTGAAAGTAATTTTCATAGAAACATTTAAAAAATAATTCATACGAATTTCTTTTACAGAGAAAAATATTCAAAGAAAGTATTGGTTTTAATAAAATTTCATAGACAAGCTGCATAACAAGTTTTTATAAAAAAAATTTTGTTAGCAAATTTTCATGGAAAAATTTTGCAAAAAAATTTAAATGTATCAGACAATTTTGTTAAAATGCCAAATTTGCATAGACATTTATTTAACAAATTTTATAGACACAAATTTCTGTCGAAATTTTGTAAGATTTTGTAAATTTGGCAAAGTCCTGTTAAGGCAATTTGTGTTTTGAAAATTTAGCCTAGAAACACTTTTAACAAATTTGTAAGATATTACAACTTTTTTTAACAAGTTTTCATAAACTATTTTCTTATAATTTTATTTTAACCAGTTTTCATTAATTTTTTCAAATTTTCATAGAGGTTTTTCTTAACAAATTGTTAGCAAATCTTCGAAAAAAACATTTTTTGAAAAAATTATTTAACAAATTTTTACACAGTATTACAGTAACAAATTTTCATAGAAATTTAATTTAAATTTTTTTTTTAGCAATTTTCATAAAATTAGTTTTTAGCAAATTTTCATATAATTTTCTTTAACCCATTTATAATTTTGTTTCTCCATATTTAACAATATTTTTGTGCGCAAATCTAAAATTAAATTATAAATTTTCTTAGAAACACTTAAAAATTTGTTTTTAACAAATTTTCATAAGATTGCTTTTAAAAATATTTTATTAATTGTTTTAATTTTTCTTATGAAATTTAATGAATTTTCATAGAGAATTTTAATTTAAAAATTTTAGTAGTTTTTTAAACTCTTTTCTTATATGTAATTTGTTTTTTGCAAACTTTCATATACATTTTTCTAACCAATTTTCATTTTTTTTTTTTAAATTCTCTATGAAAATTTTTAAAATGTTGTTTTTGCTAATTTTCAAAATAATTAAAAAATTTTTGCTTGGTTTTTTTTAAAAAATTGTGTAACAAATTTTCATAAAATTTTCTTTGAAAAAAAAATTTTGCGTTTTTATTTTGATTATTAAAATAATGGATTTTCATAGAGAATTTTTTACTAATATTTTTAATGAAAAATGTAAAAATTGAAGAGAAATTAAAAAAGGTAACGTAATTTTTATATTTATCTGTAAACAAATGTATTTCGTAGTTCTGCATACATACATACATACAGATGTACATTTAATTTTTTTTTTTTATAAAATTAAAAATGTTGAATTGGGAAAATTATTTAGTTTTTAAAAAGTTTTTGTTTGGAAAACACATAAAAAATCATAAAATGTTTTTTTTTTAATTAAACTAGGATATTATCTAATGTGTATTAAATATATATAAGTTTTCATTTTTAAAGCTGCTTGAAATTGGGATCAAACTGAAATTTAGTTTTGGTGTTTAGCATTCACTCTACACTGAAGAAATGGAACGAATGTTTTTTTTTTTTTTGAGTCGACTTCTTTGAAAATTTAATTAAAACACACAGTAGAACTTTAAAAAAGTAACCAAATTTGTAAATAAAAATACTAACAAATTTTGTAATAATTTATTTAAAAAATTTTTATAAAGAATTTTGATAAAAAAATATAAAAATTTTTAACAAATTTTCTGTAAATTTTTTAAAAATTTTCTGTACAATTTTTAAGCAAATTTTCTATAAATTTTTTTTTTATAAAATTCTTAACAAATTGTCTATAATAAATAAAATATTTCTTAACAAATTTTCTATAAAATATTTCTTAACAAACTTTCTATAAAATATTCCTTTTCTTTAAAAAATTTCTTAAAAATTTTCTATAAACAATTTCTAAAAAATTTTCTATAAAAAACATTTCTTAAGAAAAATTTTAACAAATTTTCTATACAATTTATTAAAAAATATTTCTATAAAATTTCTTAAATTTTCTTTAAAATATCAACAATTTTTCTATAAAATTTCCAGAAAAAAATACTTGAAAATTTTCTATAAAATTCCTAAAAAAATTCTAAAAATGTTCTTTAAAATTTCTAACAAATTTCCTATAAACAGATTTCTAAAAAAAAATGTTCTTTAAAAAGTTTTCTATAAAAAAATCTTAAAAAATTAGAAAATTTCTATAAAAAATTCTTAACAAATTTTTTATGAACAAAATTCTTAACAAATTTTTTATAAATAAAATTCTTAACAAATTTTCTATTAAAAATTTTTCTATAAAAAAATTACTGGAAAATTTTCTATAAAAAAATTACTGGAAAATTTTCTGTACAAAATTAAAATTTTCAATCATAAAATTTTCGATCAAAAAAGTTCTATAAAATTTTCAATCAAAAATTTTCTATAAAAGTTTTGATCAAAAATTTTCTATAAAAGTTTCGATCAAAAATTTTCTATAAAAGTTTTGATCAAAAATTTTCTATAAAAGTTTCGATCAAAAATTTTCTATAAAAGTTTCGATCAAAAATTTTCTATAAAAGTTTCGATCAAAAATTTTCTATAAAAGTTTCGATCAAAAATTTTCTATAAAATTTCGATCAAAAATTTTATATAAAAGTTTCGATCAAAAATTTTCTACAAAAGTTTCGATCAAAAATTTTCTATAAAAGTTTCGATCAAAAATTTTCTATAAAAGTTTCGATCAAAAATTGTCTATAAAAGTTTCGATCAAAAATTTTCTACAAAAGTTTCGATCAAAAATTTTCTATAAAAATTATAGAAAATTTTACAGAAATTTTTTAAATAAAATTTTACAGAAATTTTTTTATAGAAATTTAACAGACAATTTTTTAGAAAATGTTTTATAGAAAATTTGTTGATATTTTTTTATAAAAAAATTTTTAAGAATTTTAAGAAATTTTTTTTAGGAAATTTATAGAAAAATTATTGATTTTTTAAAGAAAATTTAAGAAATTTTACAGAAATTTTTTTAATAAATTGTATAGAAAATTTTAAAATTTCTGAACAATTTTCTATAAAATTTCTGAACAATTTTCTATAAAATTTCTGAACAAATTTTCTATAAAATTTCTGAACAAATTTTCTATAAAATTTCTGAACAAATTTTCTATAAAATTTCTGAACAAATTTTCTATAATATTTCTGATCTGAACAAATTTTCTATAAAATTTCTGAACAAATTTTCTATAAAATTTCTGAACAAATTTTCTATAAAATTTCTGATCTGAACAAATTTTCTATAATATTTCTGATCTGAACAAATTTTCTATAAAATTTCTGAACAAATTTTCTATAAAATTTCTGAACAAATTTTCTATAAAATTTTTGATGGAAATTTTTTTTATTAAATTTTTGATGGAAAATTTTTTATTAAATTTTTGATGGAAAATTTTTGAAGGAAAATTTTATAGAAAATTTTTTTCATGAAATTTCTAAACAAATTTTCTATAAATTTCTGAACAAATTTTCTATAAATTTCTGAACGAATTTTCTATAAAATTTCTGAACAAATTTTCTATAAAATTTCTGAACAAATTTTCTATAAAATTTCTGAACAAATTTTCTATAAAATTTCTGAACAAATTTTCTATAAAATTTCTGAACAAATTTTCTATAAAATTTCTGAACAAATTTTCTATAAAATTTCTGAACAAATTTTCTATAAAATTTCTGAACAAATTTTCTATAAAATTTCTGAACAAATTTTCTATAAAATTTCTGATCTGAACAAATTTTCTATAATATTTCTGATCTGAACAAATTTTCTATAAAATTTCTGAACAAATTTTCTATAAAATTTCTGAACAAATTTTCTATAAAATTTCTGAACAAATTTTCTATAAAATTTCTGAACAAATTTTCTATAAAATTTCTGAACAAATTTTCTATAAAATTTCTGAACAAATTTTCTATAAAATTTCTGAACAAATTTTCTATAAAATTTCTGAACAAATTTTCTATAAAATTTCTGAACAAATTTTCTATAAAATTTCTGAACAAATTTTCTATAAAATTTCTGATCTGAACAAATTTTCTATAATATTTCTGATCTGAACAAATTTTCTATAAAATTTCTGAACAAATTTTCTATAAAATTTCTGAACAAATTTTCTATAAAATTTCTGAACAAATTTTCTATAAAATTTTGGATGGAAATTTTTCTTATTAAATTTTTGATGGAAAATTTTTTATTAAATTTTTGATGGAAAATTTTTGAAGGAAAATTTTATAGAAAATTTTTTTCTATGAAATTTCTAAACAAATTTTCTATAAAATTTCTGAACAAATTTTCTATAAAATTTCTGAACAAATTTTCTATAAAATTTCTGAACAAATTTTCTATAAAATTTCTGAACAAATTTTCTATAAAATTTCTGAACAAATTTTCTATAAAATTTCTGAACAAATTTTCTATAAAATTTCTGAACAAATTTTCTATAAAATTTCTGAACAAATTTTCTATAAAATTTCTGAACAAATTTTCTATAAAATTTCTGAACAAATTTTTTATAAAATTTCTGAACAAATTTTCTATAAAATTTCTGAACAAATTTTCTGTAAAATTTCTGAACAAATTTTCTATAAAATTTCTGAACAAATTTTCTATAAAATTTCTGAACAAATTTTCTATAAAATTTCTGAACAAATTTTGTACAAATTTTCTATAAAATTTCTGAACAAATTTTTTATAAAATTTCTAAATAAATTTTCTATAAAGTTTCTGAACAAATTTTCTATAAAATTTTTTTTAAAAATTTTTCTAAAACAGTTTTTGATAATTATTTTATAACAATTTTCAAGAAGTTTAAATTTTGTAACAAATTTTTTAAAAAAATTTCAACAAATTTTCTTTAAAAATTTGTAGCAAATTTTCTACATTTTCTACATTTTTTAAAAAATGTCAATAAAAATTTTAAACAAATTTTCTATAAAATATTTTAACAAATTTTCTATAAATATTTAGAATATTTTCTATTAACCTTTTTGTAACGAATTTCTTATAAAAATTTTTACAAATATTTTTTAACAAATATTCTAGAAAAATTTTAAACAAAATTTCCTGTATAAAAACTACAACTTTCGTGAAATAATTGCTCTTTTTACGAAACTTCTTTCTCTACAAACATACATATATAGTAACATAAGACCTATGATATGAAGTCTTTTATTCTTTAAACATTAGCAATTAAACAGTTTAGAAAGAGCTTTGGCCTCAAGAAGAATTTGAAAAAAAGCTTTAAAGCTTAACGTGCTTTAATCTTTGAACTTTCAACACAACACACATATATTCACCACAAAAATTGAAATCATAATACAAAAGACCAAGCTTCTTTAACAAATTATAGCCTACAACATGTATGTAGATACTTATATAGATAAGATTTATATATATATATATATATATATACAAAACATATGTATAAAAAACCAACTATTTTTGCTAAATACATAAAAATAAGAAAAACATACTACAGATGTATAAAAAAATAACAAAAAAAATCAAAAAGCCCACCTAAATGTAAAAAAACACATAAAAATGCATTACAAAACAAAAATAAAACAAAGCTCTGCTAAACTGTTTGAAAAATAATAAAAGTCTTAAAACATTTTTTCAAATGCTTAAAATGCCTCTATTACGCCGCCTCCCGCCCTTCTAAAACAAAATAAATACATTACCTAAACGGAAATAACGTTTTAAACGTTCGAACCGCTCTTTTTTAGTTTTGCTAAATAAGAAAAATACTGAAAAAGATAAATATAAAATTAAAAATAAGCTATTAAGGAATACAGCAACAAAAAGAACTCCCCCAAATATATATCATAGGCTTAATTAATATACATCTATACGTTTTAAGTAAGACAACAACAAGAAACAGAAAAAATGACAACTATACATTTCTACAAATAAGAATCATTTTTTTTGTATTAAATGTAAAATTTTTAGGTTTGGCTTTTTTGAGATAAAAATGAAAAGATATTAATCTAATGAGAATACAACAGAAAAACCACAACTTAAGACAATTTTTTATAATACATATATGGAAGTAAACAAACAAACAACCAACCAACCAACTATGAAATTTATTTGTGTATTTGTAATAAATATAAATATTTAAAAAAAAAAAAAATAAAATAAAATCAATAAAAAGAAAATACATAAATGAAAATTAACAAAATTCTGTAGTTTTATTTATAAATAAATTTAAAATTGATTGTCATTTTTGATAAAGTTTTTGCTAAAAAAATTTATAGAACAATTTTTAAGAAATTTTATAGAAAATTTTTTAAGAAATTTTATAGAAAATGTGTTAAGAAATTTTATAGAAAATGTTTTAAGAAATTTTATAGAAAAATTTTTAAGAAATTTTATAGAAAATTTGTTTAAGAAATTTTATAGAAAATTTTTTAAAAAGAGGTTTGTTCTTTCGTTTTTACAGAAAACAAAACAACGATCTCGAACTCAAAAGTCAAAAACAAAACTACGAAAGATCAGCAGATCGAATAACAAAAACAAAAAACAATGTCGAACATTTTTTAGAAGTTTTATAGAAATTTTTTTAAAGAATTTTATAGAAAATTTCTTAAGAAATTTTATAGAAATTTTTTTAAGAAATTTTATAGAAAATTTTTTAAGAAATTTTATAGAAAATTTTTTGACATTTTATAGAAAATTCTTTAAGAAATTTTATAGAAATTTTTTTAAGAAATTTTATAGAAAATTTTTTGACATTTTATAGAAAATTCTTAAGAAATTTTTTTAAGAAATTTAATACAAAATTTTTTAAGAAATTTTTTTAAGAAATATAGAAAATTTTTTAAGAAATTTTATAGAAATTTTATAGAAAATTTTTTAAGAAATTTTATAGAAAATTTTTTAAGAAATTTTATAGAAAATTCTTTAAGAAATTTTTTTAAGAAATTTTATACAAAATTTTGTAAGAAATATTATAGAAAATTTTTTAAGAAATTTTATAGAAAATTTTTTAAGAAATTTTATAGAAAATTTTTTAAGAAATTTTATAGAAAAATTTTTAAGAAATTTTATAGGAAATTTTTTAAGTAATTTTCTAGAAAATTTTTTAAGAAATTTTATACAAAATTTTTTAAGAATTTTAACGAATATTTTTTTATGAAATTTTATAGAAAATTTTTTAAGAAATTTTTTAGAAAATTTTATAGAAAATTTTTTAGAAATTTTATAAAACATTTTTTAAGTAAATTTATAGACATTTTTTAAGAAATTGTATAAACAATTTTTTAAGAAATGTTATAGAAATTTTTTTAAGAAATTATATAGAAAATTTTTTAAGAAATTATATAGAAAATTGTTTAGAAAAATTTTTAAGGGGTTTTATAGAAAATATTTTAAGAAATTTTATAGAATTTTTTTTAAGAAATTTTATAGAAATTTTTTAAGTAATTTTATAGAAAATTTTTTTAGAAATTTTAAAAAAAAAATTTTATGAAATTTTATAGAAATTTTTTTAAGAAATTTGAAAGAAAATATTTTAGAAATTTTATAGAAAATTTTTTAAGAAATTTTATAGAAAATTTTTTAAGAAATTTTATAGAAAATTTTTTAAGAAATTTTATAGAAAATTTTTTAAGAAATTTTATTGAAAATTTTTTAAGAAATTTTATAGAAATTTTTTTAAGAAATTTTATAGAAATTTTATACAATGCAAAATTTTAACAGAAAATTAAAAAAAAAATTAATTAAAATTTAGCATGAAATCAAAATGAAATTTTTTAAGAAATTTTATAGAAAAATTTTTAAGAAATTTTTAGGAAATTTTTTAAGTAATTTTATAGAAAATTTTTTAAGAAATTTTATACAAAATTTTTTAAGAATTTTAACGAATATTTTTTTATGAAATTTTATAGAAAATTTTTTAAGAAATTTTTTAGAAAATTTTTTAGAAATTTTATAAAACATTTTTTAAGTAAATTTATAGACATTTTTTAAGAAATTGTATAAAAAATTTTTTAAGAAATGTTATAGAACATTTTTTAAGAAATTATATAGAAATTTTTTTAAGAAATTATATAGAAAATTTTTTAGAAAAATTTTTAAGGGGTTTTATAGAAAATATTTTAAGAAATTTTATAGAAATTTTTTTAAGAAATTTTAAAGAAATTTTTTAAGTAATTTTATAGAAATTTTTTTTAGAAATTTGAAAAAAAAAAAATTATGAAATTTTATAGAAATTTTTTAAGAAATTTGAAAGAAAATATTTTAGAAATTTTATAGAAAATTTTTTAAGAAATTTTATAGAAAATTTTTTAAGAAATTTTATAGAAATTTTTTTAAGAAATTTTATAGAAAATTTTTTAAGAAATTTTATACAATGCAAAATTTTAACAGAAAATTAAAAAAAAATTAATTAAAATTTAGCATGAAATCAAAATGAAAATATTCATAAATAATAGTTGTACATTTTTTTATGAAAATTTCAGATTTTTTTGTTTAAAAAATTTAATATTTTTTCTATGAAAATTTGTTTAAATTACGATATTTCATAAAATTTCTTAAATTTTTTTGAAATTTCGCAAAAATTTCATGTAACTTTTTTTTAAAAAAAAGTGATATAATTTATGAAAAATACTAAAAAATATTATAATTTGTTGTAATATTCTATGAAAATTTGTTAAAATGTCTTCAGCGTAAATTTGTCCCAAAAATTATATTTAGAATTTTTTTTATCAAAATTGACTAATAACATTTGTCCATGAAAATTCCTTAAATATTCAACTATTTTTTTCAAAATTAACTTTATTTCATAAAAGTTTATATGCACTTTTTTATATGAAGTCCAATACAAATTTTTTATAACAAATGAAAATTGATGATAAGAACATTTTGTAAAAATCTTTAGAATTTTCAAACATTTTTCTATGAAAATTTCTTAAAATTTTTATGAGAATTTTAAACACATTTTTCTGTGAAAATTTCTTGACAAAATTCCCTTTAAAATTTCATAGAAAAATTGTGTGACAAATTTTGCAAACATTTTTTAAATAAATCTATGAACATTTCTTACAAAATGTTTTAAAATAAATGTGTGAATGATATTTTAACAAAAAAAACTATGAAAATTTTGTTTTTTCTATTAATTTTTCTCAAAATTAATTTATTCAAAGAAGTTGACATACAAATTGTTAAGCCGAAATTCGTTAAAATATCCGAGAATTCGTAGCAAAATTTCTAATACACAATTTTGTAACAAATAACAATTTATGATACGAAATTTTTGTAAAAAATTTTTTGCGAAGAAATTTTTAATCGTATTTCCTAAAGATTTCTTTAATTTTATGAGAATTTTTAATAATGTTTTCTAAGAAAATTTCATTTAAAAATTTAATAAAATAATACAATTTAATAAAATTTGTGCGACAAAAGTTTCTAAGCGAACAATGTTTGCAACATTTTTTAAATAAATCGTTAATCATTTCTTGCAAAATTTGTTAAAAAATGAAATGTCCAATGAAAATCCAATGAAATGTAAAAAAATGTAATTAAAAAATTTGTCTTTGAATATATTTTAGAAAAAATGTTTTACATATTTCTAAGAATTTCTTAAAAATTTGTTTAGAAATTTCCTAAAAAGTTTATGTGAATTTCATAAAAATGTTTATGAAAATTTTCACAAAAAAATCTATTAAAATTTCTTGCAAACATTTTAATGAAAATATCCTAAAATGTTTTCTTTTAAAGTTACAAATAATTTTTTCAAAGAAAATATTGCAAAAATAAATTTCTAACATATTTTATAAATAAAATTTAATTTATTAAATAAATTTCTTTAATAATTATACAAATTTGATAATTTTTTTAATTTATGAAAATTGCTATAAAAATAAAAAATATAAGTTCAAAAAATTTAAGGTATTTTTTAATACTTATACAAATTTGTCTGATTTTTACAATCTAAGGATTTTTGTACAAAAAATAAATTTGTTATAAAAAATAAAAAAAAAGTATAAATTCAAAAACTTTAAAATCCTATGAAAACTTTCAAGAAAACACAGGAATTATATATATTTTTTTAGTTTTTTAATATTTTTATTTATTTCTTTTCTTTTAGTATTTATTGAAATTTGTCGGCTTTTTCGATTTTGATCTTGAGATTTTTTTCTTCGTAATTTATATATGTATGATCTCTCTGTATTGCTGTATATAACCTTTGTAGTATGGTGTGGTGTGGCATGACTTGTGTATGTGTGTTTACATATACATATGTAAAATAATATACATACATATATTTCAATTTATAGTTTGCAAAATTTCGGTTCGTTATTTTCTTTTTGTAGTTATTTATTTTTTGGTTTCTTATTTGTTTTATACACAATTTTCCTGGATTTATGTTTTTTGTTTTTGTTTGGTTTATTAACTATACGAATTGTTGACATTTACACACAGATACATAGAAATAGTTTTTTTTTATGAATTCGTAATTAATAAACTTTTATTTCGTGGTAGATATTGATTTATGTATTTAGGTTTTTAAAAATATTTTTTTGGATTATTATTTTGGTTTACTATATCAATCGATAGATTTTTGCAAGTTGTTGTTGTTCGCTTTTAAAATACAACATAAAATTAAAAAATAGTTTTATTTTTGTACAAAAAGTTCGTTATTTTTTCATTAGGCTTTTTTTTGTTGTTGTTGAATAACTTTAAAAAGGCTATTTGAGGTAATGCACACAAAAATGATGTAAAAAATAATGAATATTATTAGTTAGACATAATTCTGTTTTTGTTATTTTTATTTGATGTTGTTTTTTCAATTTAAATAAAACTGTCAATTGTCAAGCGATTCGAATCGAACATTAAAACTATTCATTTCTGTATTTAGATTAAAAAAAATTATATAACAATTCATAAAGGTCTAATACGGTTATAAAGAACTTAGCATTTTTGTTCGTTATAAACGAATTTCGTTTCGAGGTCCATTAAAATATAAACCTTCTTCAAAGTCAAATAGAACGTAAAACAATTAGAAAATTTTCTTATATCCGAATTTTACAAAAAAAATATTCTGCACAAATTTTTCAAAAAAAAATACAATAACTTGTTTTCTCTTGAACATATTTCTTAGATCTAATAAATCATCGATGAGTGTAAAAAATTAAAAGAATACTGGTTAAAGTGCTCATAATATCGTTCTTTATAAGAAAAGTTCACTATAACCGATGTTCGTTACAACAGTAAAGATTTATAAGCAAAATTTTGAGAAAATTCGCTGGGACCAAAAATTATTTCGTTACAAATGAAAATTCGTTATTAATATTTAGATTAAAAAATATTTATATAAAAACCCATAAAGGTCAAAAACGGTTATAACGAACCCCCGGGGATTTGGCATTTTAGTTCGTTATAAACGAATTTCGTTATATGCCGGGTATATAAAAACTGTAAAAATAGTAAATTCGTGGGATTTTCACATTAAAATATACATTCAAATAAAAATGCACTTCAGTATAAAATATAATTTAAAACAATTAACATTTTGGAAATTTTCTTATATCCGAATTTTACAAATATAAAACTCAATTCCACATAAATTTGTCAATAAAAAAAGACTATCACTTCTTCTCTCTTGAACATATATTTCTTAGTTCTAGAAAGTCATTATAGAGTCGTTATATCTAAAGACAATTAAACTAAAACTGATAAAAAAAACTTAAAATATCGTACTTTATAAGAAAAGTTCGCTATAACCGATGTTCGTTATAACAGTAATGATTTATAGGAAATTTGAAGAAAAATAGTTGGGACAAAAAAAAATTGGTTACAAATGAAAATTCGTTATTTATATTTAGATTAAAAGATATTTATATAAAAATCCATAAATGTCAAATATGGGAACTTAGCATTTTAGTTCGTTATGAGTGGAGTATATTAAAATTTTAAAAATGGAAAAGTCCATTCGTCGGATTTTTACAATAAAATAAAAATGTGTCAAATATAATGTAAAATAATTATAAAATTTTTTGGTAAATTTCTTATATCCGAATTTTTACAAAAAAATATTCTTCATACATTTTTCATTGAAAAAATAAAATTACTTCTTCACTTTTGACCAATTTTTTAGATCTAGAAAGACATCGTAGAGTTCGTTATATCCGTATAAAATGAAAAAAAACTGGTTAAAAATTGTTGGGACCAAAAAAACTTAACAAATGAAAATTCATTATTTAGACTAAAAAAGATTTATTTAAAAATCCATAAAAGACAAATAAGGTTATAATGAACTCCCGGGGACCTGGCGTTTTATTTCGTTATAAACGAATATCGTTATATGAACATATATTTCTAAGTTTTCGAAAGTCATCATCTAGTTCGTTTTATCCGCAAAAAATTAAACGAAAACAATTATTAAAATTTTTGGAAATTTTCTTATATCCGAATTTTACAAAATAAATATTTTGCAGACACTTTTCAAAAAACCATACAATTACTTCCTATCTCTTGAACATATTTCTTAGATCTAGAAAGCCTTCTCCAAGGCTCAAAATATCGTTCTTTATAAGAAACGAATTATATGGAAATTTGAAGAAAAATCATTGGGATCAGAAAATGTATTTTTTACAAATGAAAATATGTTATTTGTATTTAGATTCAAAAATATTTTTAAAAAACCATAAATTTAAGCTAAGAGTACGATTATAGCGAAGCATTTCAGTTCTTTATAAACGAATTTCATAATATTAGGGCAAATACCTAGTCCATTCTTGGCATTTTAACATTCCTATATATATACTTTTTTCTTATATCCGAATTTTACAAATAAAAATTTTTATTCTGTATAAAAATCGGCTTTCTGTGAAAACAACAATTACTTTTCCACTCTTGAACATATTTTTTAGTTCTAGAAAGTCTCATAGAGTTCGTTATATTGTAGAAAATTAAAAAAAAAATTGGTTAAAGGATTCAAAATATCATTCTTTTTGAGAAAAGTTCGCTATAACCGATGTTCTTTATAACAGTAAAAATGTATATGGAAATTTTAAGAAAAATAGTTGGGACCAAAAAATATTTATATAAAAATCCATAAAAGTCATATACGGTTATAACGAACTCCCGGGGTCTTAGCATTTTAGTTCGTTATAAATGAATTTCGATATATGCGGGGTATATAAAGAGCGTAAACATAGAAAAATCCATTTGTGGGATTTTTACATTAATATATGCGTTCAACCAAAAATTTTCATCAGTATCAAATATAATGGAAAACATTTATTAAAATTTTTGGAATGTTCTTATATCCAAATTTTACATATAACAAATTTATTTCCGCATAAATTTTTCATTAAAAAAGGCTATCATTTCTTCTCTCTTTAACATATATTTCTTAGTTCTATAAAGTCATTTTAGAGTCGGTATATCCGCAAAAAAATAAACGAAAACAATTATTAATTATTTTAACAAATTTTCTTATATCCGAATTTGACAATATTTTTATTCGAAAAACCATACAATTACTTCTTATCTTTTGAACATATTTTTTAGATCCAGAAACTCATTGTGGAACTCATTTAGATCCAGAAACTCATTGTGGAACATTTGGAAAATTTTCTTATATCCGAATTTTACAAATCTAAAACTCAATTCAACACAAATTTGTCAATAAAAAAAGACTATCACTTCTTCTCTCTTGAACATATATTTTTTAGTTCTAGAAAGTCATTATAGAGTCGTTAAATCTAAAGAAAATTAAACTAAAACTGATAAAAAAAACTAAAAACATTGTTCTTCATATTTAGAAGTTAAAAATGCAATCTCCCTAAAAACATGCTAAGTCGACTTAGCATGTTTTACAATTGATGTATCGATATGGAAATTTGGATAAAAATCTTTGGGACCAGAAAATGTATTTTTTTAGATGAAAATATGTATAAAATATATATTTTTGGAAATTTTCTTATATCCGAATTTTGCAAATAAAAAAATTGAATTACACATAAAGTTTTCAATACAAAAGACTACCACTTCTCTCTTCAACAAATATTTCTTAGTTCTAGAAAGTCATCATAGAGTTCATTATATCCGAATAAAATTAAACTATAACTGGTAGAATAAATAAAAATATCGTTCGTTGTAACAGTGAAGATTTATAAGGAAATTTGAAGAAGAATCGTTGAGACCAGAACATTTTTACGTAAGAAATAAAAATTCGTTATTTATATTTAGATAACAAAAACATTTATACAAAAAATCATTAAAGTAAGCTAAGAGTACAATTATAGCGAAGCATTTCAGTTCGTTATAAACGAATTTCATTATATCAGGGCAAATACCTAGTCCATTCTTGGCATTTTAACATTCCTATATATAAACATAGTTCGGTGTCAAATAGAACATTTTCTTATATCCGAATTTTACAAATAAAAATTTGTATTCTGTATAAAAATCGGCTTTCTGTGAAAACAACAATTACTTTTCCACTCTTGAACATATTTTTTAGTTCTAGAAAGTCTCATAGAGTTCGTTATATTCGTAGAAAATTAAAAGAAAAATTGGTTAAAGGATTCAAAATATCATTCTTTGTGAGAAAAGTTCGCAAAAAAAATATCCGCAAAAAAATAAACGAAAACAATTATTACAATTTTAACAAATTTTCTTATATCCGAATTTGACAATATTTTTATTCGAAAAACCATACAATTACTTCTTATCTTTTGAACATATTTTTTAGATCTAGAAACTCATTGTAGAGTGTGGAAAATTAAAACACAACTGGTTAAAGACTCAAAATATCGTTCTTCATAAGAAAAGTTCGCTATAACCGATGTTCGTTATAGCAGTAAAGATTTACATGGAAATTTGAAGAAAAATTCTTGCGACCAAAAACAATTTCGTTACAAATGAAAATTCATTATTTATTTTAGATTACAAAATATTTATATTAGAATCCATAAAAATTAAATACGGTTATAACGAACTCCCGGGGATTTGGCATTTTAGTTCGTTATAAACGAATTTCGTTCGTTTTGTAATTTAAACTAAATAATGAATATTTATATTAGAATCCATAAAAATTAAATACGGTTATAACGAACTCCCGTGGATTTAGCCATTTTAATTGAAAATATAAAGAAAATTGTTTAAAGGATTCAAAATAATAACAGTAAAAATTTATATTTAAATTTGAAGAAAAATAGTTGGGAGCATAAAATGTTTATATAAAAATCCATAAAAGTCATAAACGGTTATAACGAAGTCCCGGGGTCTTAGCATTTTAGTTCATTATAAACGAATTTCGTTATATGCGAGGTATATAAAAACTGTAAAAATAGAAAAGACCATTCGTGGGAAATTTACATTCAAATATACATTCAAATAAAAATGTACTTCAGTGTCAAATTTAATTTAATTTAAAACATTTATTAAAATTTTTGGAAATTTTCTTATATCCGAATTTTACAATTTGAATTCCGCATAAATTTTTCAATAAAAAACGACAACAACTTCTTCCCTCTTGAAAATATATTCCTTAGTTCTAGAAAGACATCATAGAGTTCGTTATATCCGCAGAAAATTAAACGAAAACTTTATGGTTTTTCTCACTGTGGAGTTGAGCTGAAGATCAAAGAATTCAACTATTATTAAAATTTTTCTTATATCCGTATTCTGCATAAATTTTTCAAAAAACCATACAAATAATTCTTATTCTGATATTTGTCGGAAAATTTTCTATTAATATTTGTCAAAAAAAACCTAAAAATGTCTTATTTTATGCAAAACAAATATAAATTTGTGCTAACATTCTTAACCAAAGAAATCCTAGAAAAATTTTGTGATAAATTTTCATAAAAAAAATCTCAAACTGCTTTAGGTTTTGGACACAACAAAAATTTGTTTGTTGCATAGTGTAATGGATTTAGAAAAGGTTATAGGTACGTTAGTTTTTAGATATTTTTATAAACAAAATCGGCTAATAGAATACTGAATTTATGCGTTTTTTGGTACTTACCTAAGACTATCGCTTGGAAACCGTTTACCACAATTCTGCATAATTTTATTCAGTTTATTAAACAAAAAAGGTTACGAATAGTTTTCGGTTTTTAGATTCGAATCGTTTAAACCAATTTCAGCTGTTATTTGAAAAAAAAACATTAATTTCGAAATAAGTAAATTTAAATTAAAAACATGAAAATTGATAATTAAGACAGGAAGATTGAAATTTAAAATGGAAAAATCGAAATTCAAAGAATAACATTTATTTTAAATTAAAATTTTTTCATTTTTTTTTAATTTTATTCGACATTTTTTAATTTTAAATGGAATTTTTCAATTTTTCAATTAAAAAAAAATTATTTTAATATTTATTTTGAATTTCGATAGATTTTTAATTTCCATTTTTGAATTTTCAGTGGAGTTTTTGATTAGAAAAATCTTATCGAAATTCAAAAAATTACATTTATTTTGAAATAAAAATTTATTTTTGTAATTTTATTCGACATTTTTTTAATTTTAAATGGTATGATTGAAAATATTCCTTGTATTTGGAATTTCCTTTGAATTTTTAATTTCAATTTAATTCCTTTTTTGAAATTTTTAGTGGAGTTTTTGAACTGTTATTATTTCTGTTGTCACATTTTTTTTTGACCTTTTTGGAATTTTGAATTGCGTTTCTGAATTAATTTGACCAATTTTGAATTTCATTTGTCATTGTTTAAATTTCCATTGGAATGTTTTAAATTCAATTTGGTTTTTAAATTTAAACAAAAAATAATTTTGGTATTTCAATTGTCCTTTTTTCATTTGAAGATGGATATTATTTTAAATTACAATAATATTTTTCAAATTTCAGTTGCAATGTGTTATATTACATTGTCGTGTCCAGTCCTCAATTACAATTATTCAAAAGTAAAATGCTTCAAAAACAGAGAGAGAGAGAGGGGAAATTACAAAAAATTTTGTATATACAAAAAGCTAAATTTAATTATGTGTGTGTGTGTGTGTGAGTTGGGAGAGGGCCGAGGAAGGAAAACTCTGTAAAGTTATTTAGAAAGTGTACAATTAAATTTATAAAAAAAAACAATTCACAAATTTTTCGAATACTAAAATGTATAGAAAAAATTTGTTATAATAATTTTATACGCAATTTTTTATTCACTGTTTTTAGCTTTTTAGCAATTTTCTTTTATTCAACATTATTTGTTTTTGCTGTGATAAATGCAATTTTAAGTAACATATTTCATTTATTGTTATAATATTTAGAAAAAAGAAAATCAATTCGTTTTTGTTTGCTTTATTCTTTTTTTTTTGTATAAAGTTGTAACTTGTTTTCGAAAATATAATGTTTTAGAAAAAAATCTGTTGTGTGCTCTGTAGAGTTAATTAAATTTTTTGTAGAATTTTTCATATTTATTTGAATTGTTTTGGTTGTTGTTATTTAGAATTATTTTCGATTATTGACTAGATTTAGGTGCAAAATAATGTTTTCTTTTATTTATAACTGGGATTATTCATGGTTTTTTTTAGACACTTTTTCAGTTGTTATTTTTTCCCTTTTAATTTTTCAAAATGTCGTTATATCAATAAATATTTTAAAAAAAAATTTATGTTTACATAGGCCTTGTCATTCCATTACTTAATGATTTTTCGTTTGCTTTGGAGTAAAATTAAAAATACATACATACTTTTGTTTTTCGAATTTATTTAAATGTAATAATTTGTTAACAATTTCTTTTTCATTTTTTGGTGTTCGCTTTTCGTTTTGTTTCTTCTCTTCGTTTTCTGATATTATGAAGACATTTTTATGTTATAACAGAAATAAAAAAAACATTAATAATAATTTGCCAATTTTTTAGTTTTGGCTTATTTAAAAATTAGCTTTTTGAAGAAACATATCGTTGAAGAATATTTAATTACAAAAGGCTTTTTAGCGGGAAAATGTACTAATTTATTTATGATAACAACAAAATTAAGTCACTTGGAATGATTTGTGAGACATGAGAAATGTAGTAGATTCTCCTCCAGTGTTCATTCTTTAAGATCTTATATTTTAATGAACGCCGCACAAGTTAATTGAATAATTTAGCAATTATATTAAACCCAAAAAAAAATTCTCAAGTTAATGCAGCAATTAAAAATAAAATTATTGCAATTTTTAAAATTTTCAATTAAAAAATTATTTGAATTATTTTTCTAAATAATTCAAATAAATACAATGTTAAAAGTGCCTGAGTGCAATTAAACCAATTTTCTATAAAAATTCAAATAGTAAAAGTATCCCAATAAATTATTCAATTCTAGACTACTTTTGAACTTTCTAAACTTTTGAAAATGTAAAAAAAAATTAATTTTAAAGGCAAAATAAGGAATTATTTTAAATATATATATTAAAATATAATTCAATCCTTCTTATATTGATTTTTTTTAAAAATTTCAAAACATAATTCTAAAAATTAAATTTTGAAGAAATTTTCTAAAAATATGAAATTATGACGAAAAATTTAAATTTGACAAAACTTTATAGAAAAATACAAAATTTTCGACATTTTCAAGAAAAAAGCAATTACATTAAAATTTTCTAGAAAAATGCTAATTAGATGCAATTTTTTAGAAAATACAATTTAGACGAAATTTTCTAGAAAATTTTGATTTAAATGAAATTTTGTAGAAAATTTCAATTTAAACAAAATTTTGTAGAAAATATAAATTTTGTAGAAAATATAAATTTTGTAGAAAATATAAATTTTGTAGAAATATAAATTTTGTAGAAAATATAAATTTTGTAGAAAATATAAATTTTGTAGAAAATATAAATTTTGTAGAAAATATAAATTTTGTAGAAAATATAAATTTTGTAGAAAATATAAATTTTGTAGAAAATATAAATTTTGTAGAAAATATAATTTTTGTAGAAAATATAAATTTTGTAGAAAATATAAATTTTGTAGAAAATATAAATTTTGAAAATAATATAAATTTTCTAGAAAATTTAAATTTAAACAAAATTTTCCACAAAATTTAAATTTAAACGAAATTTTCCACAAAATTTAAATTTAAACGAAATTTTCCACAAAATTTTAATTTAAACGAAATTTTCTACAAAATTTCAATTTTGATGAAATTTTTAAAAATAATTCAATTTAAACGAGTTTTCTAGACAAATTCAATTTCAACGAAATTTTCAAGAAAAATTAATTAATACAAAAATTTCTAAGAAAAATACAAATTTGACGCAATTGTAGAAAATTACTATTTAAACGAAATTTTCTAACGAAAAATTTAATTCAAACAAAATTTATTATGGAATACTATTTCAACGAAATTTTAAAAGAAAATTGCAATTTTCTAAAAAAATATTAATTCAACGAAATTTTGTAGAAAAATGTTATTTCGACGAAATTTTCAAGAAAAATGCATATTCGGCAAAATTTTCAAGAAAAATTCAATTTTAATAAAATTTTCTAAAAAAAAGTGCAATTTTATAAAAAATGCAATTTAAACGAAAATTTTAATTTAAACGAAATTTTCTAGAAAATTTAAATTTAAACGAAATTTTCTAGAAAATTTAAATTTAAACGAAATTTTCTAGAAAATTTAGATTTAATGGCAATTTTCTAGAAAATTTTAATTCGGCAAAATTTTCAAGAAAAATTCAATTTTAATAAAATTTTCTATAAAAATGCAATTTTATAAAAAATGCAATTTAAACGAAAATATAAATTTAAACGAAATTTTCTAAAAAATTTAAATTTAAACAAAATTTTCTAGACAATTTTCAATTTTGATAAAATTTTTAAAAATAATGTAATGTAAACATAATATTCTGAAAAAAATTAAAATCAAGGAAATTTTCTAGAAAATGCAATTCCAACGATGTTTTTTATAAAATTGCAATTTTCTAGAAAAATGTTATTTCGAACAAATTTTCAAGAATATTTTTCAAAATGCAAATTCAACAACATTTTCAAGAAAAATTCAAATTCGACAAATATACGAAATACAATTTCGATGGAATTTTATAAAAATGCAATTTAAACGTAGTTTTCAAACAAAAGTTTCAAGAAAAACTCAATTTTGTGGAAAATTACAATTAAAACAAAATGAAATTTTGTAGCATTTGTAATTTCAACGCTTTTTTTATTCAAAAAATGCAATTAGAAAATGCATTTCAACGAAATTTTTTATAAAATTACAATTTTCTAGAATAATTTTATTTCAACGAAATTTTCGAAAAAAATAAAATTTCAGAAAAATGGAATTTCAACAGACAACAAATTTAATTCAAAAGAAATTTCCAAAAATAATTGTAATTTCAACAAATTTTTTTTATAAAATTGCATTTTTTATAAAAATTTCAAGAAAAATGCAAATTCAACAACATTTTCAAAAAAAAGTACAATTTCAACAAACTTTTCTAGAAAAATAGAAAAATTTTATAGAAAATTAAATTTAAACGAAATTTTCAAGAAAATGCAATTTCAAAGAAATTTTAAGAAAATTAATTTCAACAAAGTTACAGAAAAATGCAATTTTAAACGAAATTTTGTAGAAAATGTAGATTTCAACGAATTTTTTTATAAAATTGCAATTTTCTAGAAGAAATGTTATTTCAATGAAATTTTTTAGAAAAAATGTTATTTCAACAAAATGTTGGGAAAAAATTGATAATTCGGCAAAATTTTAAAATAAAAAATTTTCCAAATTTTTTCTAGAAAAATAAAATCTAAACGAAATTTTCTAGAAAATTTAAATTTTGATGAAATTTTTAAAAATAATGCAAATTAATTGAAAAATGCAATTTTAACGAAATTTTCGAGAAAAATTTCGACGTAATTTTACAGAAAATTAAAATTTAAACAAAATTTTCAGATGAATAATTTTGTTCCAACAAAATTTTCTAGAAAATTAAATTTAAACGAAATTTTTTATAAAATTTCAATTTTCTAGTAAAATGTTATTTTAGCGAATATTCGTAGAAAAAATTTGTTTTCACGAAATTTCGTAGAAAATTTTTTTTCGACGAAATTTTCAAGAAAAATGCAATTTCGACAGACAACAAAATCTAAAAAATTGTCATTTCAACGAATTTTTTATAAAATTGCACGTTTTATTAAAATGCTATTTCGACGAAATTTTCAAGAAAAATTCAAATTCAACAAAATTTTCAAAAAAAATACAATTTCAACAAACTTTTCTAGAAAAATTTTATAGAAAATTAAATTTAAACGAAATTTTCAAGAAAATTTCATTTTTAATGAACGCAGATTCGATTCGATCGAATTTAAACATAATTTTCTAGAAAATTTAAATTGATGAACATTTTAAAAATAATACAATTTGAATGTATTTTTCTAGAAAATACAAATTCAAAGAAAATTCTTATAAAATTGCAATTTTCTTTCAATTTCCCAGAAAAATGTTATTTAAATGAAAGTTTCTAGAAAAATGCAATATTGTAGAAAATTGCAATATAATCAATATTGCTAATGAAAAATGCATTTTCAACGCAATTTTTCAAATAAAATTAATTTAAAAGAAATTTTCTAGAAAATACGATTTCAACGAATTTTTTTCTAAAATGTTCTGGAAAATTTTTTTTTTCAATTAAATGTTGTAGAAAAGTGCAATAATTTCAACGATTTTTATTTATAGAGAATTTGAAATCCTATATTGATGAAATTTAATAGAAAAATTGAATTTGGACGAAATTTTCCAAAAAAAAAAATTAAATTCAACAAAAAGGTCTAGAAAAAATTTAATTTCAACAAAATTGTGCAAAAATTTTTGTGGAGAAATGCAATTTCAACAAAATTTTGCAAAAGAAAGAAACAATTTCAATAAATTTTTGCAGAAAAGATAAATTTCAACGAATTTTTCTTGAAAATCCAATATTATTATATATCCATTCAATTTGAACGATATTTCAAGAAAAACTAAATTTCGACAAAATTCTCTCGAAAAAAAATTAATTACAAGAAATTTTGTAAAAAAATACAATTTCAACAAAATTTTGCAGATAAATGCAATTTCACGAATTTGCCTTGAAAAATATAATATTTATGCAATTTTGTAGAAAAAATTATTTGGAAGAAACTCAAGAAAAATTAAATTTCAACAAAATTTTCTAGAAAAAATTAAATTCAAAAAATTTTGTAGAGAAATGCAATGCAAATGAAAAAAAAATAATTTTAAGAAATTTTCAAATGCCATTTTAACAAAATTCTACATAAAAATTCAATTTCAACGATTTTTAACCAAATTATCTAGAACAATTTAATTTCCAGAAAATTTTTAGAAAAATGCAATATTAACAAACAAAATTTGCTGAAAAATTTAGTTTCAACGAATTTCTCTTGAATAAATAAATATTGATGCAATTTTATTGAAAAATATAATTTGGACGAAATTTTGTAGAAAAAATTAATTTCGAGAAATTTTGTTGAGAAATGCAATTTTAACAAAATTTTGAAAAATAAATGCAATTTCAACAGTTTTGCAGAAAAATTCAATTTCAACAAAATTTTGCAGAAAAATGCAAATTCAACGAATTTTTCTTGAAAAATCCGATATTGCTGCAATTTTATAGAAAAATTTAGTTTTTGAGAAATTTTCAAGAAAAATTTAGTTTTTGAGAAATTTTCAATAAAAATTTAATTTCAACAAAATTGTCTAGAAAAAAAAAATTTCAAGAATAAAAACAAACTTATGAAAATTTCAAGAAATTTTTTAGAGAAGAGCAATTTAAAAAGAAATTGAGAAATGCAATTTCAACAAAATTTTGCAGAAAAATGCAATTTCAACGAATTTTTCTTGAAAAATCGAATATTGATTTTAAAGAAAAATTTATTTTGTAGAATTAGAAATTTTTTAGAAAAATGAAATTTTAACCAAAAAATATTAGAGAAATGCGATCCCAACAAAATTTTGATAATTTTTCTTGAGTAATCCAATATTGAAAATTTTGATAATTTTTCTTGAGTAATCCAATATTGATGTAATTTTCTAGAAAAATTTAATTTGGATGACATTTTCTAGAAAAAATTACGTTTCAACAAAATTTTCTATAAGAAATTTTGTAGAGAAATGCAATTTTAACAAAAAAATTAGAGAAATGCAACCTCGGAATTTTTCAAAAAATTTTGCAGAAAAATGCAATTTCAACGAATTATTATAGAAAAATTTTATTTGGAAGATATTTTTGGGATAAAATTTCATATCCACAAAATTTTCTAGAAAAAATGTAGCTTCAAGAAATTTTGCAGAAAAATTGGAATTCAACAAAATTTTGCAGAATAATGCAAGTTTAACGAATTTTTCCTGAAAACCCCAATATTAATGCAAATTTTTATAGAAAAATTTATTTTAGAAAAAATTACATATCAACAAAATTTTCTAGAAAAATTTAGTTTCGAGAAATTTTGCAGAAAAATACGATTTCAACAAAATTTTGCAGAAAAATGCAAGTTCAACGAATTTTTCCTGAAAAATCTAATATCAATGGAATTTTATAGAAAAAATATATTTCGACGAAATTTTATAGAAAAAATATATTTCGACGAAATTTTCTAGAAAAATTTCATTTTAAAAAAAATTTTCTAGAAAAAATTTAATTTCAACAAATTTTGTAGAGAAATTGCAAAAAAATTAAATTTCGGCAAAATTATGCAGAAAACTGCAAATTCTGCGATTTGTTTTTCCTGAATAATACAATATTGTTGCAATTTTATAGAAAAAAATAATGGGGAGTCGTATGGTTGAAAGGGTTGGGAAAATCTGGAATGAAATTTTCGATTTTCTTAAAAAACAAAAATACGAAAAAGATCGCTACTGCTGTTTTCTTTTGTGCCAAAAAATGCTACGTTTTTCTGTCTTCGGCCTAAAATCGCCTTTTGTTTTCATTTGGGAAAAAACCGCACTGCGAAATGGTTTCGTTTTCTTTTGTAAAAAGTGTCGCACTCGCACTGTGCAAAAATGCTGCATTTTCAGCCCTTTGCCCTCTATTAAATCAAAGGGAAAAGAAGACACCATAAGAAACACATTATTAAAATGTTCTTTTTTGACATGACAATATAGTTATATAATTATATAGCCTTTCCATTTGTCTCAGCTCCATCTAAAACAAATATCTTCCCCTATTTGAATATTTTATATAATTTCCAATTTTCTTTATATACCAGAGGAATGCAGTCCACTGGACGTCATATAATATTCGGTCTGGCCGAACTTCACACCTCTTTTACTTGATTTGATTTAATGATCGGTGACATTTCAATCTTTTTTTATATTACTGCATTTAATTGAGAATGTTTTTCTGTATAATTCATCCTTTTTGCATTTTGTGATTGATGTGGTTTTAAGTGTTTAAAATTCCGTTTCAAGAAAAATTATTATGTATTTAGAAAATATATTTAAATTATTCACAGATTAGTTAGCAACAATAACGTATAAAGCAATTTCGTAATTCAATAAAAAAAAACTCTATCGGCCATTCACATATATTAAAAATTTTTAAATTTAATATTGGTTTTATAAAAACCTTCAATAAAATAAGAAAATATGCACAGAATATCTGGGATTTGTTTGTTTATTGGAATTGTATCAATATTTAAAACATGTTATAGTAAACATTTTGTATTTTTTTTATTCAAAATTTTAAATAATTTCTTTGGAATTTTCCAGCGTTTTTTTTTTGTTCTTATTGTACTTGCTTCGAATGCATGATGGATGTGTGGCTTGGCTTAATATAGTAGCAGTATTGTATTCTTGTACTTGTGTCATAAAAGCAAATTTCTCATTAATAATAATGGAGAGTTTCAAGAGAATTATTATGAGTTCTTTTTTTTTTGTTTGTTTTTCTTTATAATTTTTTCTTTTAATATTAATTACTTAATGCAAGTTTCTTTTTAATATGTTAGTGACTATTTAAGTTTTTTTTGCTTAAGAATAACAGAAATATTTTACATGTCTTTTGGGAGAGAGTGGGGGGGGGGATAGAGTTTTATTTAAATTTAAATTAAGTGTGTGTGGGGTGTATGTATGTATTCATTTTTAAGGAGATTTGAAGATTTTTTTGGTTTTTGTGGGTGTTTGTGTGTGTTTTTTTAGAAAATGTAAAAAGTACAACTGATGGTACAAAAAACGAAATTTTTGCTTAATTTGTTGTGGTTTTTCCTCTTGTTTTTAGTTTTCTTCTTATAAATAGTTTTTAAAGAATCGGTATGCGATGACTTCGGCTTTTGTTTATAGTTTTTTTTTTTGTTCTCAAATTCGTTTCCTAAAAATGCCTATACAAATAAGTGTTTTTTAGTTGTTTTTTTTCTCTTTTTCTTGTTCAATATATAATTTCATATGTTTTGTTGTATAAGGTGGTTTAAATTACTTTCTAACACAATGTATAGCAGCTAAGGAGAAAATAAATATTCTATGTTCAATGTTAAATATGGCTTTTCGTTTCTACAAAAAATAATATACATATATATATATATATCAAAAACTTTGAGCAGCTATTCTTAAAGTAAAATTAAAATTAAATTAAAAAAATAACATAATAATAATCATAAAAAAAAAGAAAAAACAAAACCCGTGAAATAACAATAGATAAGAAAGCTCGTTTGTCGCATAAAATATATGTATATATATATTAATAGATGTATTGTATATGTAATATAAGCACACAAAATTAATACTTTCTAATAAATAAATACTCGTACATAAAAAAGGAAAAGTTTTGATTCTGTTTTTCTTTTTTGTTTGTTTTGCTAATTTTTCAAATTAACAAATAAATGCTTGGAAAAAAATAAAACAAAACAAAACTAAAATAGCTTTCTAAAGAAAACCAATTATTGTTTGGTTAGTGTGTTACCCTTCTTTCTATTTGTTGGAATTTTTAATTTTAAACATTGGCTATGGGTGCTTTACGTGTCATCGCATCCCGATTCGACTTATCCTACACGTACTGATAGTTATGTGAAGCTGCTGCTGCGGACGCGGACTCGGCGTCGCCACCACCGCCGCCGCCATTGCTCAACAATGGCTCATGTTCTATGGGTTTATTTGAGTGCACATCGAAATCATAGTAATTCATCCAATCGATGCGTTTCGGTTTAAACATACCAAAACAGGTGCATTCGAGGAAATCGATTAGGTTATTGAAGGCTCCTCGCGTAAAAGGCGATTGTCCACGGCGCGCCTGGAAGTGACGATATCGACCGCGATTCATGCGCTCGTTTGTTGTCATGCCCAGACAGATGACTTGATAGGTTTGACATATGGTTAGCAAGATGACCCAGGACATATGCAATAAGGCATTGGTCATAACCCAACCAATCCAGGCATTACAATCACCGATGGCCCGCAGAGCGGCAAGCAGGTCTTTATAGAAAAAAAAATAAAAACAGAAAGTTATGGTTAGACAAGTAAGGGAATGCGGGGAAAGGAGGGGAAACTTCAAAGAAATTATCATTCGCATTGGATATACATATCGTCCCTTCAATAAAAGAATAGTGTATAATTATTTTGTAGTTGAGAAATTAGAATTAGAATTAGATGACAAATTATTTTTTTTTTTCTATTTTTACAATATGGGTTATAATTTATAGATTTATCCATAGAATTTTGCATTTAGAATTTTAGTTTTCTTTGTTAGGATACTAGCTTTCAAAAAATGGAGCAAACAAATTTTTTACGAATTTTTGTCTATTTTTATGGATTTTTTCGTGCCAGCAAAAAACCATTTTTTTTAAGAATCTAATTTTTTCTAATTGTTTTAACAACAGTTGCTAAAATTCCGTTTCTTCGTGAAACTGATGTTTTAAGTATTTCTAGCCCTTATAATTTCCTTCTATCGAGCTTATACTTAAAAAATATGGTTCAAATACTAAAGGTAAATCCATGAAAATCGGAATTTTAGAAAAAAAAATTTAAAAAAACTACCATAATTTTTTTTTTTGCTTTCATAAATTAGTTTGCCTCAATTTATTAAAAAAAAACTTTTAGGTCTCAAACATAAAAAAAAAATTTTTTTGTTGCTTAGTGTTATTGTAGGCATGCTAAATTAGCTACAACTTTTTAAATTATGTATACATTTTCTTCGGAATGCTCTTAATTTATTCATGGCCGATCAGACTTCACGATAAAATAAAAAAATATATAGCGATTGTTAATTTTTCAAAGTTTTTCTGAGGCTTTATTATAAAAATTGCCTCAACAAATAATATCTCTTCGCAATAACCTCTAAGATAACTTCGATACCAATGAGTAGTTTGAAAAATGGTATTAGAAGATGTTGAAAGCTATTTAATTTTCGTTTCTTCAATTAATTTCCTGAATCAATTCGGATAAATGGTTCTCGAGTAAAACTCAAATATGTGGCTTAACATCTCTTAAATTTTAGAGAGCTTACTACTGCTAATATGATTGTCTTATTTTTTGGCATACATGTTGCTAATTATTTTAGGACTATTCTTACTTAAAATGTAAAATTTTTGAATAACTTTATTCTATGTATTACGGCTGGGGAGCCGATTTAAAAAGTGAGTTTATTATTGATGCTAAGGATTTCTATTGTTATTATGTAATACAGTATTTTGACCATATTGCATTATAGTTGAAAAAGAAACTAAATAAATACATTATAACCGTTTATCGCAAGAACTGGTGTCAATTCACAGAAAACTCTTTTTAGGCTGAGAACCGAATTGTCCTATATATCAAAATAGACTGAAATAGACAAAATCTTATGCTGCAGTAAAAAAATAATTTTTTGTGCTGTGTAATTTAGGAAGTTATGTTCATTTCTGCGAATTCATCGACCATTTTCACTTCACTTGTAGAAATATAAGTTATGATCTCATCATTGAGATCACATTAACACAAATATGGCATAAGCGGGAACATGACATCAATTATTACACAAACAATGAGCTACATATAACGGGTGATCCAAGTAGAGATACTTTTTTCAATAGCCTTTTTTTGACAGATCACGTGTGAGTCGTGTCATGCTGTCATATTATTTTTGTTAATTTTTGTTTGGCATTTCATCATGGAAAGAATTACGCATGAACAAAGTTTACAAATCGTTCAACTTCATTACGAAAATTCACGTTCTGTGAGGAATATGTTTCGAGCACTTCGCTCAACTTATGGTCAACATAATCGAGTCATCGAAAATTGGAATCAACGGATGGACCATCTGAGACGTAGCCGCGGCCAACGTTTGATAGACATAATCTTCAAAAAATCAATGCCAAAGAATGTTCTTTCAAATGATAATAAACATTCCCCATTCAATTTGAATTTTCTGTGGTTTTTTTCTTTAAAAAAGTAGGGAACCTCGAAATGGATCACCCTATATATAGACTATTAAGATGACTTATCTATGCTACAAGTAATATATTTAAAAAACATTTATAAATAAGTATAGAAAACAAGTGTAAAGACTGTGTTCTTCTTTGGTTCTGTGCATCTCAAATCGACTTATTGTATAATAGGAAATCACATGAGCCCAGAGGAAGTGGAGATTGTCAGACTCTTCGAAAGCCCCTATCGCCTCAGCGCTCTACATAAATGATTAGCTATTTTATATACATTTGAGGTATCAAGTGGGCAAAATGTAAAGACAGTACATTTCTTTGGCTCTGAGTATAATAGCTAATGGTGTGATTAGAGCTCGTGTGGAATGTCAAGACATTTACGAGTAAAGAGAGGGGTTTCTGTAGAGTTTGTCAGTCTTCTCAGAAACCCATTTTTTAAATTCAATAAAAGTCTGGCGTTCTGCACTCACGGCCGCTCTAAATAAACTATTAAGTATTATGCACATGTCTACGGGTCGAGTTAAAATCTTGTTAGTGGTCCATTTGGGGTATCAAGTGGAAAAAATTTAAAGACAGTACATATTTTTGACTCTGCGACCCTCAAATGTAAGTAATACTTTCTGTATTGTAACTAGGCTTGTTTTTATTTGTATAATAACGAAATACAGTGTCTGGGAGCACATGGGTTACGCCAGTCCTTTATGAGTAAAAAGAGATTTCCTAAAAGTCTGGCAATTGTAGAATTTAGAGTGTTTCTGGAGATTGCCACACTCTTCAGAAGCCCATTTTTCAAATGCAATAAAAGTCTAAAGTTCCTCACGCCTCAGGCGCTCTAAATAAACGAATCTAGTTGTAATACTGTAAGTGCTGCATTTGAGGTGTCAAGTGTCACGGACAGACAGACACGAATATGACTCCTTGCAAGCTATGTACTTTCTCAGCATATGTTTCATTATTATTCAGCAAGAAACCAATGCTGCAGTTTTTAGTTTTTTTCTGCAGCCTATTTGTTTATGGTACAAAGAAAAGTATTGTCAGCTCACGGGCTAAATATTTTGTACTCGTAAATGTCCTTCTAAAAGTTTAAATAAAATATGGTTTCTTCTGGTAAAAATTAAGAAATGGTTTCAAATAAAAAATATTTACATATACAAAAAAATCAGTTTCCTCCACTCACCATCAAAATGAACATTACAAGTATTCATGTAGTAATACGAGCCGCCATATATCATCCAGGAGCACATAACCAATAGCATCCACAGGAAACCCATAAAATATGTGTGATTCTTCAAGCCTATACAATTGCCAACCCAAGGACAATGATGGTCAAAGCGAGCCACACAGCGATCACAAACACTGCAGTGTTTGGAACGTATGGGACGTCGTACCAGGCAGCCAGAACAAAAGGAAGAAGGCTCAAAACCAACGCCACCGCGTTCGGACAATTCAATAATGGTCTGCAATAAATATAAAAAAAAATCATTATCAGTTTAAGCAAAAAGGAATACAATTTTCCACCTACCTTAAATCGTTGCTCCTGTGTGGGTTGTATAATACCTGGATCTCCTTTCCATGATTTTATAAAGCATACCCACAAACCGCCCGAACATATCAGGAATAACACTGTTGTCCCAAACGACACCGCATCGATAATATAGACAAACCACGTTATATAGAACCAGGCTTTTGACGCCAAATACACGCTCAACGGTAGCAAAGCCATTAAATGATCATCGAACAGTGTCTTCCCCAGCGTATGAAATACCGCATACAAACAGGTCAACAAAAATAATTTAATAATATACAACGTATTTAGGGTGAATATAACACCGGCCAAATAGAACGCAGTAAATGGACAGGCGACCATGGACCACCAACGTAAACGTTTGTCGTGTTTGATACGGGTTATTATGTTGCGCCTCTGCTGGGATGACAGTGAGGCATCTCTTACACGTTCCAGGACTTTGCTACCAATCCAGACGGCGCCCGACTGAGCCTCTAACATTGTCAGAGGTGTCTCACCGCGCAGATTGGGTACATCTAAGGAAGCTTTGGATTTTAAAACTAAAGTACTGATGGCCGTAGAATTTCGTGCCAGTATTGCCCAATGCAATGCTGTGTTGCCGTGTGTATAGTCAACCATGGCGGGATTAGCACCCAGTGTGAGAAGTAAACGTACCGGATCTAAAGCGCAGACCTTTGTTAAGGAAGATATGCCAGTTATTGAAATATATATATAAATATATATGTAAATGAGAAGAGAACAATTAATATGTACGAGAATTCCTGACATTAATCACTAGAACTACACTGCAATGGAATCCCCAAAGAAGCCGAAGACATGCTCGACCAAAAAACGCTTGAATCGGAAATTTAATATACGAACTGAGACAACAAAAGCTAACATTCAATGGAAATGGAAAAACATATCAAATAATGGACCGATATGACAAAAAATTAAGTAAATTGTTAAATATATATGTATATATATATATAAATTAATCTAATTTCTGTTTAAAGAGACATAAGCAATAATAAATGGATCAATAAATATGCAATCGACTCTATAGTAGGCGACCTAATCTCTATAATATGCGACCAATTAGTTCACTTACTCTATAGTAGGCGACCAATTCGGTAGTTTTCTCTATAGTAAAATACCAATTAACTCATTTGCTCTATAGCAGGCGACCAATTGGGTCATGTGCTTCATTGCAGGCGGTCAATTGTGTCATATAGTCTAAAACAGACGACCAATTTGCTCATTTACTCTACAGTAGGTGACCAACTAGCTATTTTACTCTATAATAGCCAACCAATTGGCTCATTTACTCTACAGTAGGTGAACAATTCTATCGTGGCGACCACTTCGGTAGTTTACTCTTTAGTAGCATGCGACCAATTGGGTCATATAGTCAATGGACGATTGGTAATTCAGTCTATAGGAGGAGACAATTGCGTCATCTACTCTAAAGTAGGTAAACAATCGCGTCATTTACTCCATAGTAGACGACCAATTTGGGCACATTCTCTACAGAAGATGACAAATTGGGTCATGTACCCTATAGTAGACGACCTATTTGGTCATGTAGTCTATAGAATAGAATCAACTGGATCTAATTTATAGTAGACGATTAGTTGGGTAATTAAGTCTCTAGAGTAGGTGGACAATTGGGTCATTTACTCTATAATAGACGACCAACTGGTCAATTGGGTCATTTACTCTATAATAGACGACCAACTAGATAATGTGCTCTATAGTGGACCACCAAAAGTAATAGTAAATAAATCAATAATGAATATTTTCCTCATTGCTGTTTTATAGTGTGAAATAAATAGTTCAATGAACAAGAGAGTATATGGCACAGTGATCGAACCGGATGCATGAAGAAGACCCTATGAACCATTTTCAAGCATTCATTAATTAAATAATGAATTGATGAGTAAGTTAATAAATGAATACAGTGCAGTGGGCCAGTTTCACAAAGAAATCAAGAAAGACATTTTAAATGTGCTTTGAATCGAAGCCTTTTGTTCGGATTCAAGCTTCTAAATATTATTCAATGATCTCAAGTGATATAAATAATTATTGATATTCAGTCTCTGCCTACAGAGAATTCTTAATAGACCCCACGCAGCATTTGCTATCAATATTCTGAACAGAAAAATACGAAATACAAACAGAATAGCATTTTTACTTAAACATACCACAAAAGCCTAACTTATAAATAGATAAATAAATACAGCTTTGTCAAATAATTCAGAAGCGTTCAAACTTTCCAACAGTCCATTTATAGAATTGCAATGCCTATAATCTTCGCCTGTATTGTAGTCTTTAGTCCACTTAAATTGTAGATGACTTTTCTACAAATCATCCAATATTGTCTTTAACAACAAATTGAAAGAAAAATACTCACCTTCCATGCTGCC
Organism: Eudasyphora cyanicolor; assembly: GCA_963930755.1. Lineage (NCBI taxonomy): Eukaryota > Metazoa > Arthropoda > Insecta > Diptera > Muscidae > Eudasyphora > Eudasyphora cyanicolor. The sequence goes on along the minus strand of OZ005735.1, from coordinate 16,157,956 downwards.
CACATCAATGCTGTCATGCCGCCACGATCCTGCAGATCTGGATCCACACCCTTCGCTATGAAATACGCCACCAAAGCTGTATGGGCAAACTGTGCCGCAATATGTATACACGAGCAGCCTTCAGCATCTCGTATCCGTGGATCAGCACCGGCTGTCATCAGCAAGACTACAGCGCCCAAATGGCCCTGCCTTGTGGCCCAATGCAAGGGAGTAGCATTCAATTCACCACCCAACGCATCGACGGCAGCACCCTTTTCCAAAAAGTATTTAATAATATCACGACGATTATTGATGGCAGCCCAGTGTAAAAGTGTAACCGTTTCACTATCCGGCTGATTGACATCCCAGCCTGCTTCGACCAACTCTTTGACACGAGCCGTTGCTCCGTATTGGGTGGCCTTAACAATATCAAAACCACTGTAGTCCGGCTCAATCGGTTGGGTGGGTGGCTGTTGTGACATTAAGGCATTCTGACGTTCAGCTTCATTTTCGACATTGGGGGCACAAGAGCCAGTTGTGGCCACATTACAAGCACTTTGATACATTTTTGTTGGGGGGTCCTTACGAACACAGACTTGCAGGGATATTTTATGATTCACCCACCTCCTCTTTTTTTGTGGGGTATTTATTACGACGTTTTTCTTCAATTAAAACATGTTTAAGTCAAGGGATTTTAAGCTCATCCAAATGCCAACATTTGATATTTATTTTAAGGAGCAATTTTTGCTTATTTTCTTGTAATTTTATTATATATTTTCGGTATTTTTTATCGAATTATTCCAGCATCCACCAGAAAAAATTTTCTAACTTGACAATTGCTGTCAAATCGCTTTAAGGGTAACGGAGCTAACTAAACCAAAAGCGTTCCATCTGCATGTTTGCTACATAAATACGAGCGAGAGAGTGCGGCGTCTGTCAAAGTCTATTCGAATGTTTGGAGTTGTTCTAAACCTCCCGAAATACGCCGCATAATGTCGAAAAATCTGAACTTGACAAAACGAGAGGTAGAAAACACTTGCCACCTTCTTTGAAAAACGCAAAAAAAAAAAGTTTTGAATTAGAAATTCAAAATTAAAAATATTTTTTAAAAGGAAAATTAGGAAAAGAAATTGTTTTAAATTATATATACAGTTTATAATCGGCATGTATTCGTTACAAGCTAGCAATTTTAGTTCTGACTAACTGGCGCATAAGTAGTAAGTGGCAGTTTTCCATTATCTGCTAGCAATGGTTTCATGAGTTGCGAAGAAAGAACAGTGCAAAACAGACGTAAAAATCGTGAAATGCTCTTTCAGTACGATGACAATGAGAGATGTGAAAGTGTATTAGTAAAAACGTGTAAATGTATTGCTATTGTTTTCATAAAACTGTCTCGTGTAAACCCCGGGTTAAATCCTGAACTAGTGCTCATTTGGTCGTTACGTTGAAAGTATGGCAAAACTTTGACGTAACGTGGTGCCACTGATCGCACTAATTAGGTGTCACTAATCTTGTCAAGCTTAAGGGTATCTCTTAAATACCAGTGAATGCGTCCGGCGTCTGTCAAACTCAAATTTCATCCTATTGTTTTCTGTGCATACAACAACACTTTGACAGACGCAGGACCCAATTCACCGGTATTTAGGAGATGCCCTAAACAGACGAAGTACGACGACGACGTATGGCAAAATCAAATTTCAACTTAAATACAATACTTTGACAGACGTCGTAGGCCAACGTTGTCTAACTAGTTGTACCCTGTGTTTTGCAATGTTTGCAATTAAAACCGCGCAAATATTTGCTTGTTAGTGAGATTATTTCATAAACGCAAGTCAGATCTTGGAACAAATACGAGCGTACAAGAAGGAGAAAACATTTGTCCTGTGTTCAGCCGAACGGAAGACGGCATACGAAAATGTTGTTGCCAATTTGAAAACCATTAGCAAGATTCCTTGGGATGAAGATATCGTCCGTCATGTATGTAAAAGGTAAGTACATACGTAATATATATATATTGGAACTGCAAAGCAGATTAAGTTGCAAGTCTAGGTTTAGGTTAGGGGTGGCAGCCGTTTTTTTATACAAGCTCACAGAGACCAGTTTAGGTCCCTAGTTTTACCACGGGCTGAAATGCCCAGGCACATATATGAGGTGTACATATATGTAGCTCATTGTTTGTGTAATAATTGATGTCATGTTCCCGCTTATGCCATATTTGTGTGGATGAGATCATAACTTATATTTCTACAAGTGAAGTGAAAATGGTCGATGAAATCGCAGAAATAAACATCACTTCTTAAATTACACAGCACAAAAAATTATTTTTTTACTGCAGCATAAGATTTTGTCTATTTCAGTCTATTTTGATATATAGGACTATACAGTTATCAGTCTAAAAAGAGTTTTCTGTGAATTGACACCAGTTCTTGCGGTTATAATGTATTTATTTAGTTTTTTTTCAACTATAATGCAATATGGCCAAAATACTGTATAACATAATAACAATATAAATCCTTAGCATCAATAATAAACTCACTTTTTAAATCAGCTCCCCAGCCGTAATACATAGAATAAAGTAATTCAAAAAATGGACATTTTAAGTAAGAATAGTCCTAAAATAATTAGCAACTGTATGTCAAAAAATAAGACAATCATATTAGCAGTAGTAAGCTCTCTAAACTTTAAGAGAGGTTAAGCCACATATTTGAGCATTACTCGAGAAGCATTTATCCGAATTGATTCAGGAAATTAATTAAAGAAACGAAAATTAAATAGCTTTCAACATCTTCTAATACCATATTTCAAACTACTCATCGGCTTCGAAGTTATCTTAGAGGTTATTGCGAAGAGATATTATTTGTTGAGGCAATTTTTATATAAATCGCTATATATTTTTTTTATTTTATCGTGAAGTCTGATCGGCCATGAATAAATTAAGAGCATTCCGAAGAAAATGTATACATAATTTAAAAAGTTGCAGCTAATTTAGCATGTCTACAATAACACTATACAACGAAATTTTGTGTCGACCGAAACACCTTTTTGAGACCACCATTCCTAATTTCAAAATAAATTTGGTTATTCATTATAGGGTACGCCAAAGTTTGAGAAGGAGCGGTTCAAGGTCCCCCTACGCGAAGGTCGCTCCGTGGATGAACCCGGACCCATGTTATACTCACAACATGCCCAGCAATACACTCGACACAACATACAATCAATTTGAAAAAACGGACAGTACAGAAGAAATGGTCGTATACGACCCAGACCGCATACTAAACACAACGGACAGTACACACACACAAGGCATCATCGTATACGACCCAGACCACATACTAGACACAGCGGACAGTACACACACACAAGGCATGATCGTGTACGACCCAGAGCGGACGAATAGTACAAAATCACAATGCATGGTCGTACATGATCCAGAGCAAATGCTGCTTGAACACACAACAGACAACCAGGCCTCCTCCCACGAAGATGAGTTGAGAAGAATTAAGGAGAAAATGAAGGAAGAAATAGAAAGGAAGCAGGAAAAGGTACTAAAGAAAACGAAGGAGGAAATGAAGAGGAATCAGGAAGAGGAAATAAAAAAAAATGAAGGAGGAAATGGAGAAGAAACAAAAAGAGGAGATGGAGAAAATTAAAGAGGAAATGGAGAAGAAGCATAAAGAATATGAGGAAGAGATAGCACAATTAAAAGAAAAACTATTCGTGCAGGAAGAAGAAAAGGAGCCGGAGCTAAATCTGCCAACTCCATCTTCGAATGAAGACATTGAAGTATGGTACCTAACGCACCGGCGCAATATCCAACTTATGGAGATAGAAGAAGGCCATAAGTTGGATATTTGCAAACGGCAAGCGAGGGCCAAGATCGAGTTGGCAGATATGCAACATAAAATAAAATTTGCAAATATGTATAACAAATTGGAACAAAAATTGTTTAAAATAAAATTGAACCAATTAAAATAAAATATTAAATAATGGTATTTTTTTTGTCCCACCTTTTGCCTTAGGTCGGACGACGCATTTCCTTAAAGATCTGTATGTATACATATACACGTAGGAACATAGCTCCTTATGGAATTTTTCAAAAGTCGCTTGGTGCAAAATCGCTTCTACTGGCGATCGGTACACACACATAAATTAGTAGGACCATAGCTCTTAAAGGACTTTTAAAAAGATCGAAATCCTTTGGTCACTGCTAAACTGACCACAGTCTGATAATTGACTGAATTGAATAATTAGATATGTTACAGTAAGTTGTGAGCGATATATATTGAAAAGGCTTTTAAAATACCGTTTTATGTCCGGTTTGACTTCAGACTGGACATCGAAATATTGTTTTCGCATCTCCATTGATATCAGTGTCTACATATACATTTGTATATATATTTTCCGTTGCCGTTTTCATACATACGCAAAGTTTTAATTTTGTATTTTATAAGACAGCGCTAGAACTGACCACAGGTCGAAAAATAATTAAGTGAGTAGGACGTGGTTTATACAACAATCCTGTCTTTGTGTATGCAAAATGTCAGCTCTCTAGCTCTAACAGGAGCCTCAGCGGTCAAGCGGGCGATTTGTCACGCTCACCTTTTGCAAACATTTTTCCCCGAAAACCTTCTCAGACCAAATAGTTTTCAAACAAAACCAAAAATTTTAAAATCGGTCCATTGGTTTAAGCGTCTATAAAACACATACATTTTTATATATATAGATAAAAATAAATGTAAATAAATCTCAATATCTCGGAATTGACCTAAACTTCATTCAGAGTAACTGCCTTACCAGAATATCGGAAGAGGTTTTCATCCATTGATTATTGGCATATTCTGGATAACATCCTTATAATCTACCAACAAGGAGTGGATGTTCAAACTAGGGTTGCCAAACGGTCGGGATTCGTCGGGATTTTCCCGACTTTTCGAATATTTACAGAGTCCCGATTATTGAAGTAATTTAGGGGGAAATCCCGCCTTTTTCCATTTACTCTCTACACTATGGAAAATAAAAGCGCTGTAAAAAAAATAATAAAGAAAGTACAAGAAAATGCTATTTTCATATGTACTTTTTATGTACATTTGTAATTTTTCCGTCACTAATCTTTCATCTTTCAAGAAATGTAAATTTTGGACGAATTCAGCTACTTATCTAAAAGAATAGCTATTAACGTGGGATGCAGTGTCCTATGACATGTTGTGCATCGACTACTGCAATCTTCGAGCTATTTGTAAAGAATTTCCACGGATATTTATACCCTTGTTTCATGGCAGATGTTTGTTAGACATAGAAATGCTACAGCTAGACCCACCTTAAAGTATATATATATAGCTCATTAGTTATAAAAAATGGTAGAGTTTTTTATCCAGAGAACAACTTTGCTCAATTTGACGAAAATCGGTACAGATTTAGATTTATATCCCATATATATGTTTCGTCCTAATTGGCCCTTAAGCCCTACGCGGGGCAAAATCGGCTTTTTTGAAATGTTTGAATCGAAACAAAAAATATTTGGAACACCAATTTTTAAATATTTATATATAAAATCCTTTGTACGTTTGTTAGTAACGCATGATCTCCGAAACCATAAAAGCGAATGGGCTGAAAATTTAACAATATATTCGGTTTGGGGTCATTTGTGTTTTAGAATTATTTTCACCGCGATAAATTGCAGAGTGGTCAAGTTATTTGCAAAATTCGCATTTCCAGAGCGATTTGACTTAAATTTAATGTGTATGTGTGGTTTTCTTGATAATAGTTTGTATGTATTTCTCCGGTAGGTGGCGCTGTAGTGGACATATGGACAATATATTTTTTGATGATTTTATCCTGAAACTCGGGATGTATGATTTTTTAATGAAATATCAATGAATAACAAACCAATACATCCCAAACAGGACGGACAGGACAGCTAGTATTTTATATGGGGTCAGCTAGTATTTTATATTTCTTTGCAAATAAATTTTATTTGAAAATCAATATAATATATTTGGAACGCATATATTATTATTTTTCAACAAATAATATTTGCAAACTAAATTTCTCAAATAAAATATGTGTTTAAGTACAAATAAAATTATTATTTAAGAATTTTTCCGAATATATTTTATTTAAAAAATATTTCCAAAACTTTTGCTGCCTTTTTCGAATTTCAGTTTTAATTTCTTCTTGGTTTCGAATTGTACCTCCCAGTTATGATACCATATGCAGCAATAACTCCTTTTTAAATCAATCATTTCAAATTTCTGAGTATTCCAAGCCATCATTAGTTGTCCATCCTCTAAGTACTTTATATTGATCTAAGATTTTACGATTTCAATTATTATTTTTACGAACATTAAACATTTCTAAAAATTTAAATTTGAATTACTGAAAAATTTAAAACAATTTATGTATTTTATGAATACTTAATGCAAATAAATATTTGTTTCGGAAATAACAGTCACATTGGGATGCAAACAAATATTTGTTTAGAATAAAATCTTCCCAAATACACAATTTTTGTGTGTACCAAATATTATATGTTTAGAGTGTACCATAAACATATATATGTTTCAAGCCGAATATGTTTGGGACAATATACTACAGAAGCGATTTTTTCAGCGTGTATAGTTTACATCCAACCGTTTTAAAGTAATAGCGAATTTCGTGAAGAATAACACAAAGAAAGTATTTGTGGCAAACATAATATTGACCTATAGTGTATACAAGTTATTTTGAATATTCTTATGTTAGACTTTTATTGAAACTGTAATGAGTTTTTTTAAAATGCCAAAACCAATAAAATATTATCTTTTTATTTGTCCCGACAAATCCCGCTTTTAAGTCTCGGTTATCCCGACTTTTCGAATACGGTGTCTGGCAACCCTAGTTCAAACTGCTGAGGCAATGGAGAAACTATTGAACTGAGGTTTTGTGGTGTTCACAGGTGTTCACTAATGTGACCAGATGATTTTTTATTTTAAAACGCTCATCCAAATGCCAACATTTGATACTTATTTTAAAGAGCAATTTTTGCTTATTTTCTTGTAATTTTATTATATATTTTCGGTATTTTTTATCGAATTATTCCAGCATCCCCCAGAAAATATTTTCCAAAAACTTTCTAACTTGACAATTGCTGTCAAATCGCTTTAAGGGTAACGGAGCTAACTAAACCAAAAGCGTTCCATCTGCATGTTTGCTACATAAATACGAGCGAGACAGTGCGGCGTCTGTCAAAGTCTATTCGAATGTTTGGAGTTGTTCTAAACCTCCCGAAATACGCCGCATAATGTCGAAAAATCTGAACTTGACAAAACGAGAGGTAGAAAACACTTGTCACCTTCTTTGAAAAACGCTAAAAAAAAGTTTTGAATTAGAAATTCAAAATTAAAAATATTTTTTAAAAGGAAAATTAGGAAAGGAAATTGTTTTAAATTATATATACAGTTTATAATAGGCATGTATTCGTTACAAGCTAGCAATTTTAGTTCTAACTGGCGCATAAGTAGTAAGTGGCAGATTTCCATTATCTGCTAGCAATGGTTTCATGAGTTGCGAGGAAAGAACAGTGCAAAACAGACATAAAAATCGTGAAATGTATTTATAAAAAATAAATTTACTATTCTATGTTCAATTGTTTACAGTATTTTTGCAAATATTAAAATAATTTTCCATTTTTGTTTTTCTTCTTCCCGTTAAATTAACAATAATTGATAACAAGAAGGAGATCATAAATGGATATATTTGCAAAAATAGTGTAAACAATTGAACATAGAATAGTAAATTTATGTTTTTAAAAACAAATGTCAAAGTTTCTATGAGAGAGCGACAGAGAGCTCTTTCCGCCTGCCTCTCTCTACAACAAACTTTGACACTTGCTTGGAAAAAGTTTCCGAGGTGAATCTTGAATTACTTCAAAATGGCTGCTTCCGCCAATACAATTGGGGAATTTACTGTCATCAAAAAATCAAAGACAGTACGAAGACAATGAGAGATGTGAAAGTGTATTAGTAAAAACGTGTAAATGTATTGCTATTGTTTTCACAAAACTGTCTCGTGTAAACCCCGGGTTAAATCCTGAACTAGTGCTCATTTTGTCGTTACGTTGAAAGTATGTCGTTGCTCATGGACAGCAACGACATGGACATGTATATTGAGAGTGCAAATATTCTCCACAAATACACACAACAATAAATTAAAAACAACACACATTACCAAGTTACAGACACTAAAACAGTGGTGCCCACAAAGAGAAATGAGAATGTGTTAGTTAGGTTACACAAAAATGAGATTGTAGTGGTACAATTGCACTGAACAAAATCACTTGGTTTTATTTGTTTACGTGTGTGTTCAATTTTAGCAATGAAGCCAATAAAAAAAGAAATAAACTTAAAAACAATGCATATGTAACAAAAAAATGTTCTTCAGGAAAATTGGTGCATGTGTTCTTTGCCAAAAATTTATTGGGCAAAAAAATATATATAAATAATTTTATATATTGATAAACTAAAAAATAACAAAAAGTAAAAAAATCAAAATTATTTTATATTAAATTGAAAATAAATACAATAAAAAAATATCATTCGTTGTTGTAAAATATTTTCAGTGTACTTATTTTATTAAACAAAGCGACATAGACCTTCTTCGCTGACTACTAACAAGCAACTGAACAATTTTGTTTTGTTTTTTACGCTCTCTGTTTTTATTTTCGTTGACGCTCGGGCTGTGTATATGAAAAAGCCGATTAATCTTCGTTGTTCTAACAAGTGTTTGGGCACCACTGCACTAAAACAACAATATCGTTCTGAACTCAACATCCAACACAACAGAGAGTGGTTTGTTAACAACACCAACAAAAGCATACCAGCCAATGTAGAATGGTTACTCTCGTTAGGCCCCAAGTACTCTTTACCAACAACAAAAATCATTTCCCCTGTTTGACGTAATTGCGGAAGGAGAAGAGTGTGTGCAAACATTGGAGAGCAGAGAACTACAAGAGAACGCGAGAGTAAACTTAACATCTCTCATTGACGACCACTTACAAAAAACGGAACTAAGTAGAAAGGACAAATTCATACTAGACACAGTGGGACAAACACGACAATATCTTACTGAAAATAAGGACTTATTAATATTAAGTGCTGACAAAGGGGGAAAAACGGTTGCAATGTACAAAGATGACTATGACGTAAAAATGAAGACAATATTACGAGATATATGCACATATAAACGACTTAAAAGAGATCCAACGTCAGGCTTGCAGAGTAAGAACAACTCATTAGTAAAAAAATTATTCAATAAGAATATTATTAACTTGACGGATAAAAACAAATTGACCTCTAAAACAGCAACGGCACCTAGAATATACGGTCTGCCAAAACTTCATAAAGATGGCACACCTTTGCGACCAATTTGCTCATCGATAAATTCTCCGGCTTATGGACTCTCAAAATACATAGTAAATATTTTAAAAAACTTGACGAAGGACTCCCAGTATAATGTGAATATAATGTGACGCAACAGAATTTAAATCAAGAATCAACAATATGCCTATAGAAGATGACGAAATTTTAATCTCCTTCGATGTAGTATCATTATTCCCTAGCATACCAGTAAACCTAGCTATAAAAACTATAAAGGACAAATGGAACACAATTGAACAATATACAAATATTCCAATGGATTTGTTTATAGATATTTTGACATTTTGTATAAAGGACACGCGATATTTCATTTATGACGATAAAGTGTACGAGCAACGAAAAGGACTACCAATGGGATCACCAGCATCTCCGATCATCGCAGACATCATCATGGAGGAATTATTAGACACTTCAATATCAAAACTGACGCTCAAACCCAGAATATTGATCAAATATGTAGATGACATATTCTGTATTGTTAAGAAAACTCAGGTGGACACAACATTACAGACTCTAAACACTTTCGATAGACAACTACAGTTTACAATGGAATGTGAATTGGAGAAGAAGTTGCCATATCTTGACTCAATAATACATAGACAAAGCGGCACGCTGAAATTAAATTGGTACCAAAAACCAACAGCTTCTGGACGATTAATAAATTACTATTCTAAACATCCCCGACGAATAAAAATTAACACGGCTACAAATTTCATCAGCAGAGTCCTAAACATCAGTGACGAAGCATATCACAAAGATAATGAAGACAAGATACGACACATATTAAGAATTAACGATTTTCCCAAAAACACTATTGACGACTTAATAAGACACGTGAAGGAGAAATCAACAAAAATAAGGGAAACACAAGAAGAAATGGCGAAAATATACAAGACCTCAACATACATCGCAGGTTTTTCAGAAAGATTCTGCAAATCCAATATTTACAATAAAGACAAGTATCAACTAGCACTTAAAACAAACAATACAGTAAATAACTTTTTCAGTAGGACAAAATCGAAAATTAAAAAATAGGACAAATCGAACATAGTATATAAGATAAAATGTAATGGGGACAAGACCAACATATGCCAAAAGGTATATGTTGGCACAACAAAAACTAAATTAAAGACTAGAATTTCAGGACAAAAATCTGACCATAAAGCAACTTATAAACCTTTAGAGCAAAAAACAGCTCTAGCAGCACATTGTACTCTGACGGGACATGAGCCAAATTTCAAGGACGTTGACATATTGACACAGGAGAACAATTACAAGAAAAGATATACTCTGGAAATGCTACACATAATTAATGTACCTACTGACATTAGAATGAACTATAAGACTGACACTGACCACTGTGCACAAATTTATCGTAACTTAGTAGAAAAATACAAACCTAGAAATTAAATAGTTAGTTGAAACAATGCTGTGTTAGCAACAAGTCGTTTGTTTTGTTTAAATGTAAATATCGTGATATATTTTTGTAATTTTTCTTTAAATAACATATGTTCTTTGTTATTTTTTAAGTGAAAATCCCTGAAGATGATCGTCGAAGGCGATCGAAGTATCGGAAATAAATAAAAATAAAACTTGTTAAAAACAACACCACTAGTTTTTAGTTTTTAATTTATATATGACCTCGAGCCAGACAAAACTTTCAAAAAAAAGTATGGCAAAACTTTGACGTAACGTGGTGCCACTGATCGCACTAATTAGGTGTCACTAATCTTGTCAAGCTTAAGGGTACCTATTAAATACCAGTGAATGCGTCCGGCGTCTGTCAAACTCAAATTTCATCCTATTGTTTTCTGTGCATACAACAACACTTTGACAGACGCAGGACCCAATTCACCGGTATTTAGGAGATGCCCTAAACAGACGAAGTACGACGACGACGTATGGCAAAATCAAATTTCAAATATTTGCTTGTTAGTGAGATTATTTCATAAACACAAGTCAGATCTTGGACCAAATACGAGCGTACAAGAAGGAGAAAACATTTGTTCTGTGTTCAGCCGAACGGAAGACGGCATACGAAAATGTTGTTGCCAATTTGAAAACCATTAGCAAGATTCCTTGGGATGAAGATATCGTCCGTCATGTATGTAAAAGGTAAGTACATACGTAATATATATATATTGGAACTGCAAAGCAGATTAAGTTGCAAGTCTAGGTTTAGATTAGGGGTGGCAGCCGTTTTTTTTATACAAGCTCACAGAGACCAGTTTAGGTCCCTAGTTTTACCACGGGCTGAAATGCCCAGGCACATATATGAGGTGTACATATATGTAGCTCATTGTATGTGTAATAATTGATGTCATGTTCCCGCTTATGCCATATTTGTGTGGATGTGATCTCAATGATGAGATCATAACTTATATTTCTACAAGTGAAGTGAAAATGGTCGATGAATTCGCAGAAATAAACATCACTTCTTAAATTACACAGCACAAAAAATTATTTTTTTACTGCAGCATAAGATTTTGTCTATTTCAGTCTATTTTGATATATAGGACAATACAGTTATCAGTCTAAAAAGAGTTTTCTGTGAATTGACACCAGTTCTTGCGATAAACGGTTATAATGTATTTATTTAGTTTTTTTTTTCAACTATAATGCAATATGGCCAAAATACTGTATTACATAATAACAATATAAATCCTTAGCATCAATAATAAACTCACTTTTTAAATCAGCTCCCCAGCCGTAATACATAGAATAAAGTAATTCAAAAATTGTACATTTTAAGTAAGAATAGTCCTAAAATAATTAGCAACTGTATGTCAAAAAATAAGACAATCATATTAGCAGTAGTAAACTCTCTAAACTTTAAGAGAGGTTAAGCCACATATTTGAGCATTACTCGAGAAGCATTTATCCGAATTGATTCAGGAAATTAATTAAAGAAACGAAAATTAAATAGCTTTCAACATCTTCTAATACCATTTTTCAAACTACTCATCGGTTTCGAAGTTATCTTAGAGGTTATTGCGAAGAGATATTATTTTTTGAGCAATTTTTATATAATTTTTATACTAAAGCCTCAGAAAAACATTAAAAAATTCACAATCGCTATATATTTTTTTTATTTTATCGTGAAGTCTGATCGGCCATGAATAAATTAAGAGCATTCCGAAGAAAATGTATACATAATTTAAAAAGTTGTAGCTAATTTAGCATGCCTACAATAACACTATACAACTAAAATTTTTTTTATAGATTGAGGCAAAATAATTTATGAAAGCAAAAAAAAAATAAAATTTTATGGTAAAGTTATTTAAAATTTTTTTTTCTAAAATATGCATATTGTAGTTTATGTTTAATTGGCCAGACGGCTTTGAATTACAAGATTGTACGGAATAAATGAAATAAAATGAAAATTCCCATTTTGATGGAATTTACCTTTAGGACCATATTTTTTGAAGTATAAGCTCGATAGAAGGAAATTATAAGGGCTAGTAATACTTAAAACATCAGTTTCACGAAGAAACGAAATTTTAGCAACTGTTGTTAAAACAATTAGAAAAAACGTCGTTTTTTGCTGGCATGAAAAAATCCATAAAAAATAGAAAAAATTTCGTAAAAATTTGTTTGCTCCATTTTTTGAAAGCTGCAAAAATTCTATGGATAAATGTATAAATTATGACCCATATTGTAAAAATAGGGAAAATAAAAAAAATAATTGTTCATATTTTTGTTAGGGTGGCAGCCGTATTTTTTTTATACAAGCTCACATAGACCAGTCTAGGTCCCTAGTGTTACCACGGGCTGAAATGCCCCTCATCGAAACCAACCTGTTTGATATACAAATTTATCGATAGTACGAATATCGGTACTGGAAATATCTGTTAGGCTGCCTAGAAAAGCCGACCCCAGTATGTACTCAGAGCGGGACAGTCGCATAGCAAGTGCTCAATGCTCTCCACTTCTTCCTCATCTCCACAGCTTCTGCAGAAGTCTTTGGAGTTAATACCCAATCTTCTGGCGTGTTCGCCGATCAGGCAGTGTTCCTTCAGAACTGATACTAACGTAGACAATCTTTTCCTTTCTAGTGCGAGGAGATATTTTGACTTAGGTCATACCTTGGCCAAATTTGTCTAGCTACCCTGCAGGTGCCAATTTCTGTCCATCTTTCGTTGGACTGCCTGATTGCCTCTTGCCTAAGCCATGGGTAAAGAAACAGTACCATGCTAAATTTCAAAACGATTGGATGTGAAATACAGCTTCTGTGTCGACCGAAACACCTTTTTGGGACCATCATTCCTAATTTCAAAATAAATTTGGTTATCCATTATAGGGTACGCGAAAGTTTGAGAAGGAGCGGTTCAAGGTCCCCCTACGCGAAGGTCGCTCCGTGGATGAACCCGGACCCAAGTTCTACTCACAACATGCCCACTAGCAATACACTCAACACTACATACAATTAATTAGAAACAACGGACAGTACAGAAGGAATGGTCGTATACGACCCAGACCGCATACTAGACACAACGGACAGTACACACACACAAGGCATGATCGTATACGACCCAGACCACATACTAGACACAGCGGACAGTACACACACACAAGGCATGATCGTATACGACCCAGAGCGGATGAATAGTACAAAATCACAAGGCATGGTCGTACACGATCCAGAGCAAATGCTGCTTGAACACACAACGGACACAACAGACAACCAGGCCTCCTCCCATGAAGATGAGTTGAGAAGAATAAAGGAGATGTCGAAAATGAAGGAAGAAATGGAAAGGAAGCAGGAAAATGTGCTAAAGAAAACGAAGGAGGAAATGAAGAGGAATTAGGAAGAGGAAATAAAAAAATGAAGGAGGAAATGGAGAAGAAACAGAAAGAGAAGATGGAGAAAATTAAAGAGGAAATGGAGAAGAAGCAGAAAGAATATCAGGAAGAGATAGCACAGTTAAAAAAAACTATTCGTGCAGGAAGAAGAAAAGGAGCCGGAGCTAAATCTGCCAACTCCATCTTCGAATGAAGATATTGAAGTATGGTACCTAACGCACCGGTGCAATATCCAACTTATGGAGACAGAAGAAGGCCCTAAGTTGGATATTTGCAAACGGCAAGCGAGGGCCAAGATCGAGTTGGCAGATATGCAACATAAAATAAAATGATTGCCTCTTGCCTAAGCCATGGGTAAAGAAACAGTACCATGCTAAATTTCAAAACGATTGGATGTGAAATACAGCTTCTGTGTCGACCGAAACACCATTTTGGGACCATCATTCCTAATTTCAAAATAAATTTGGTTATCCATTATAGGGTACGCGAAAGTTTGAGAAGGAGCGGTTCAAGGTCCCCCTACGCGAAGGTCGCTCCGTGGATGAACCCGGACCCAAGTTCTACTCACAACATGCCCACTAGCAATACACTCAACACTACATACAATTAATTAGAAACAACGGACAGTACAGAAGGAATGGTCGTATACGACCCAGACCGCATACTAGACACAACGGACAGTACACACACACAAGGCATGATCGTATACGACCCAGACCACATACTAGACACAGCGGACAGTACACACACACAAGGCATGATCGTATACGACCCAGAGCGGATGAATAGTACAAAATCACAAGGCATGGTCGTACACGATCCAGAGCAAATGCTGCTTGAACACACAACGGACACAACAGACAACCAGGCCTCCTCCCATGAAGATGAGTTGAGAAGAATAAAGGAGATGTCGAAAATGAAGGAAGAAATGGAAAGGAAGCAGGAAAATGTGCTAAAGAAAACGAAGGAGGAAATGAAGAGGAATTAGGAAGAGGAAATAAAAAAAATGAAGGAGGAAATGGAGAAGAAACAGAAAGAGGAGATGGAGAAAATTAAAGAGGAAATGGAGAAGAAGCAGAAAGAATATCAGGAAGAGATAGCACAGTTAAAAAAAAACTATTCGTGCAGGAAGAAGAAAAGGAGCCGGAGCTAAATCTGCCAACTCCATCTTCGAATGAAGATATTGAAGTATGGTACCTAACGCACCGGCGCAATATCCAACTTATGGAGACAGAAGAAGGCCCTAAGTTGGATATTTGCAAACGGCAAGCGAGGGCCAAGATCGAGTTGGCAGATATGCAACATAAAATAAAATGATTGCCTCTTGCCTAAGCCATGGGTAAAGAAACAGTACCATGCTAAATTTCAAAACGATTGGATGTGAAATACAGCTTCTGTGTCGACCGAAACACGATTTTGGGACCATCATTCCTAATTTCAAAATAAATTTGGTTATCCATTATAGGGTACGCGAAAGTTTGAGAAGGAGCGGTTCAAGGTCCCCCTACGCGAAGGTCGCTCGTGGATGAACCCGGACCCAAGTTCTACTCACAACATGCCCACTAGCAATACACTCAACACTACATACAATTAATTTGAAACAACGGACAGTACAGAAGGAATGGTCGTATACGACCCAGACCGCATACTAGACACAACGGACAGTACACACACACAAGGCATGATAGTATACGACCCAGACCACATACTAGACACAGCGGACAGTACACACACACAAGGCATGATCGTATACGACCCAGAGCGGATGAATAGTACAAAATCACAAGGCATGGTCGTACACGATCCAGAGCAAATACTGCTTGAACACACAACGGACACAACAGACAACCAGGCCTCCTCCCATGAAGATGAGTTGAGAAGAATAAAGGAGATGTCGAAAATGAAGGAAGAAATGGAAAGGAAGCAGGAAAATGTGCTAAGGAAAACGAAGGAGGAATTAGGAAGAGGAAATAAAAAAAATTAAGGAGGAAATGGAGAAGAAACAGAAAGAGGAGATGGAGAAAATTAAAGAGGAAATGGAGAAGAAGCAGAAAGAATATCAGGAAGAGATAGCACAGTTTAAAAAAAACTATTCGTGCAGGAAGAAGAAAAGGAGCCGGAGCTAAATCTGCCAACTCCATCTTCGAATGAAGATATTGAAGTATGGTACCTAACGCACCGGCGCAATATCCAACTTATGGAGACAGAAGAAGGCCCATAGTTGGATATTTGCAAACGGCAAGCGAGGGCCAAGATCGAGTTGGCAGATATGCAACATAAAATAAAATTTGCCAATCTGTATAACAAATTGGAACAAAAATTATTTAAAACAAAATTGAATCAATTAAAATAAAATATTAAACAATGGTATTTTTTTTGTCCCACCTAAGCAAATTGTTAAAAAAACATTTTTTAAATTAAATAAAATGTTTTAATAACGATAAAATAATGACCTCGAGCTTGACTATTAATATCAAAAGATCGAATAAAAACAAATTCTAACATTTTTAAAATGTTATATCTAAATCTGGAAAATCCCTCTACCAAATTTTTGATAGTGAATCGGAATAAACATATCAAGGTCTTTATGTTTATATGCAAAAAAAATGCGATGTCTGGCTATTGTTTTGTGTTATCTTGAAAAAGGTCTCCAAATATCATAATACCATCTCTTTTGTATTTTAGAAAAAACTCTGAAAGCTCTAACAGTTCACAAGGGAAATTTTACTAATTTCTATTTCTTCCACACCAAATTCCTCATAAAAGTGATGCGAAATCCACTGCAATCCTGACAGTGTCGAATATACTGCATTCAATGTGGAATTAGCTCTATATTGGCCAAAAAGGTGATATGTGGATCCAGGAAGGAGTTCACGTTGGTGTATCTTAATTTCGATTCCATCGAAATTATTTTCTTATTATGAAGCATTTCCATCATATGCTTTAAAAATTCAATTGTGGCGAGTCCAGTGACATCAAGAATTTCGTTTGTCATCATTTCATGTACCAAATTGTCAGTGAAAAAGGATGCTGACATCTCGGCTATTCCTAGCAGAGGCCGCAAAAGTATAGTATGGTGGAAAGAGATGACATTATGCAAGCACACAATATCGATTAGATACTTTCTGCGTGGCAAAATTTTAACACCATCACTATTTACCGATCCTTCCATAGAGTAGATCCCTGTATTTATTGATTGTTGATCACAGGAAGTGCAACAAACTGTGAAACCCAGCATGTCGAGTCTTACTACCGTATAAAGTACGATATCGGCCAGCTCGTATATGCGACCATATATTGCCAACCGGATTCTATTCCCGTAATCTGTATAACGGTAGCATGACTATTCACTATGAAAGACATAGAAGACATAGAGTTTGCTAACTCTCGCAAATGATCGAGTGTTATTATATTTTGAAGACCATTGTCGTTGAAGAACCACTAACTGTACATGGGGTTGAAGGAACTTGTCCTCGAGATTTTTCTTCAGATTGATTGATTGATTCTGCTGCTGGCTTTGGAATTTCCACTACACTTAGTCATGCCTATTTGTAATTGGATTATCAGAATCCAAGTATGAGTCTAAATATGGGATTAGAACTTAACTGCGATCGTAATTGAATTTATGAGAAAGGAAACCCTCTGCAGTGCCAAATAACGCGCACTATAGCTCTATATGGAACAAGCTGTCATGTCAGGAAAAGTGTGGAAAAAATCTCCTCACGATTGGCATTGTCCATAAATACTTAAGAAACTATATTACGATTAAAAAAACACATTTAATTTAGTTTAATTCAATTTACTATAATTTTTATTCCCTTATATTGTTGCTGCTAAAAATGAATTATTTGAAACATTTTTTGTTATTTTTGTTCGCCCACTTTATAATAATATATAAAACTAGCCGATAACCGGTGCACTTCGTAGCCCCCAAAATGTCATTTGAGTGATAGAGACATGTGATGTGTTTCGTATAATTTTATAGATATTTAGCTCTTAAGTGACTTTTGGAAGATTGAAATAGCTTCGTTCACTATAGCACTGACCGCAGCTCAAATCGTGCGTAAACTTTCAGATTAATATTTTTATATGGGCTCAGTGCTCAAGGGCCACCAAACGCGTAGCGGAGAAATAAATGCTTAGTATGTTATGTATGTTCCAAATTTCGATATAATCGTTTAGTCATGATAATTAAAATAATATCACATAATTCAAAACCTGATATATTTCTTAAACAAAATAAAAATTGTTGGTCGTGATTTTTGTGTCCATTTTGCCTCTGGTCTGACGACGCATTTCCTTAAAGATCTGTATGTATACATATACACGTAGGAACATAGCTCCTTATGGAATTTTTCAAAAGTCGCTTGGTGCAAAATCGCATCTATTGGCGATCAGTACACACACATAAATTAGTAGGACCATAGCTCTTAAAGAACTTTTAAAAAGATCGAAATCCTTTGGTCACTGCTAAACTGACCACAGTCTGAGAATTGACTGAATTGAATAATTAGATGTGTTACAGTAAGTTGTGAGCGATATATTTTGAAAAGGCTTTTAAAACGCCGTTTTATGTCCGGTTTGACTTCAGACTGGACATCGAAATATTGTTTTCGCATCTCCATTGATATCAGTGTCTAAATATACATTTGTATATATATTTTCCGTTGCCGTTTTCATATATATGCAAAGTTTTAATTTTGTATTTTATAAGACAGCGCTAGAACTGACCACAGGTCGAAAAATAATTGAGTAGCACATGGTTTATACAACAATCCTGTCTTTGTGTATGCAAAATGTCAGCTCTCTAGCTCTAACAGGAGCCTCAGCGGTCAAGCGGGCGATTTGTCACGCCCACCTTTTGCCAACATTTTTTCCCCAAAACCTCAGACCAAATAGTTTTCAAACAAAACCAAAAATTTTAATATCGGTCCATTGGTTTAAGCGTCTATAAAACACATACATTTTTATATATATAGATAAAAATAAATGTAAATAAATCTCAATATCTCGGAATTGACCTAAACTTCATTCAGAGTAACTGTCTTACCATAATATCGGAAGAGGTTTTCATCCATTGATTATTGGCATATTCTGGATAACATCCTTATAATCTACCAACAAGGAGTGGATGTTCAAACTGTTGAGGCAATGGAGAAACTATTGAACTGAGGTTTTGTGGTGTTCACAGGCATTATAATACTAATGTGACCAGATTGGTCTCCAAAGGTCATAACTTGGAAAGAAGAACTGACGTCAAAACTCAAAAAGCATTGACTGCCCGTGGTAATCTGATACATGTTTCCCGTGGCTCGTATCCTCCAGTCGTAGAAAAGTAGTAGCCAACAGACCACCACCACCACATACCTGGAGTTGTAGTGCAATTCACATATCACAACTTTTAATACAAGTTACATAATTCGCTCTCTCGATATAGGATATACATAATTAATTTTTTAATTGGTATATTTAAAAACACTTTTTGCCCAAAATTAATATTGTATCATATTATTATTATAATATTTATATTTTTTAAAGGTAAGAACACACGATTTGGAGATCACACAACATTGCCAGAAAAATGGCGGAAAAATGCAACCCAGTGATTTTGCAACCGTGTAGACATACAATTTTTGTTTTGCAACGTTATGAGAAAAGTCATTGCGAGATCATTTGCAGATTGTTATATGTGCGAAGTTTATGCATGTGACAACGGCGCCATTGCCAGAAAAACATTTTATTTGCAGCACTGTCTATAATGTATTTTTATTGGCAATCCTGCATATAAATATTTACAAAATATATTGCAAATATATGAAATTGTAATGTTTTCTTGCAATCGTCTGAACTGTCAATTCACCTTTGCCTAACAATCTGCCATTGTCCGTATATTTGCAGCACTTTAACAGGGTTGATAACGTTTGCCGATCTGGCAATCGTCTATACTCAGCTTAAGACGAAAACTTGCTGCTCAAGGTCACAATATAAGGGTATTATCACTCATACAGAAACAACAAGGTACATTGGTAGACTTGACGTTTCAAATTACTGTCAAAAGCAAAAATATCAGCTGATTGGTTCATTTATCCAATGCTAGATACAGGTTTTAGGGTGTCTCTTAAATACCAGTGAATGCGTCAGCGTCTGTCAAAAAAACGCATGTTGGATAATTTTTAACGCGCGCTGTACCGAAATACGCAGAAAACAGCTGATTTATCATCCCCATTTCAGAAAAATTTTGTTTTTCTACATTTGGAGTGGATATTCAGAGCAATATCGATATGGATGATTTATATATTTTGAAAATATTTGGACAAATCACAAAGAAGAAGGAATAGAAATATATTCCAAAACCAGGAGGCATTCGAATTTTAAACACTTTCGGACAGCAATTTATTTTTCTTCGCCTTCTCAACTTTCTAAGTTTTCGTAAGGAAAGATTGTAGAAGCTGCACTGAAGCAATTTGATAGTTTGCATTCGAGCAGTATTATTGTGTATACACCCCAATGACACAACGTTTTTTAACTACAAAATTTCCATAGCATTGTAGTTATATGTTTTAATTTGTTTGTTGTTGTTGTTGTAGCTGCTTGGAGACGCTGAGTTGATAATCCTTAAGTCCATTTCTATTAGTCCCCATTTACATGGTACTTTTTTTTAAGTAACTTATCGGCTTATTCTCTTTTGAAAAAGTATTTACGTTCACACGCGTACTTTTTTTTCAATACTTAACTTATTTTCATTTGTTTTGTTTCGGCTTTGCCTGTGTGAATTGTTGTTGTTTCCAAGTGCGAACGAAAAACACAAAACGATGAGTACGATAAGTACGAGTACGGCATACTTTTTTCCCCCCGTTTCCGACTGCCTCTCTCGACCACAAAACGCCGATAAGTATGCTTAATACTTAAAAAAAAGTATCATGTAAATGCAGACTTACATACTTCGTTCCGGCATATATCCGATTATCGCTGGAACCTTATGTTGTTTTCATCCACTCAATGTTGTCCGGTAGTAAATTAACATTCGTCTGTTAATATCAGGGAATGGATGTTATTTGAGTGTTGCCATTTCCATTCTCCACTAGAAGCGCTGCATATCTGTTAATAGTCGTCATGGTGTTATGTCTATTTTTAGCTTCCCTGTTGACTTGTGTGATCAGATGTTGTTGTAGTGGTAGTGCGACCGGTGAGTTATTGTTAGCTGCAGAAACTCGAATTATGATGAAAACATGAAATGTTGATGTTAAATTTTTCACGGTGTTGAACCCAGCACCTTCGGCATCCAAGTCTAACGCACTAACCACTAAGCTACCGAAGGCATAATTTGTTTGTTATGCAAGATGCTGTTTTTCATTAGAGAAGAACGGTAACATTGCTAATATATCGTGGAATATCTAAAGATGTTGGTTTTGTTCACCGAAGTCAAATTATGTCGCTATTAAATCAAATTCTATCTTATAATCATGCTTCAAAGTAGAGAATTGTTTATTGGCTAGTTTCAATTGATATTTCCAAATGTCCTCGTTGAACATGGAATTCAAATGCAGCATCGTAAAGCTATGGAAATAAAAACTATTCGGAACAAGCTCGTGTCACATGCTTCATTGTAGGAAGAACAAACACCTGGACTAACGATTTTCTTAGATTAGATCCGACCGGAATCAAAATGTGTTCTTGAAAATGGATTCCTTGCGTCCAAGCGGCATGAATAGGTTCCCCACGTTTCTGTTGAATTAATAAAAATTAATACAAAAATGCTGGTACATATTTTAAAGTTTTGGAATTTACTTGGTGTTGACAACTTCAGAGAAATTGCTTGCAATGTGCCCTTCTTGATTTTTATACATTTGTGGAGAGGCTCCTTTGTATTCCATAAGTGGGCAGTGTCCCAGCTTTTTCAATCATTTCTTCGCTGTTAATCTGAAAAACACATTTTGATATAAATTATAACAGTAAAATATTAAATTCTTACCAGTTTGTATTTGGTATTTCCAGCAAATTCAATATTTAATATTTTTCTACTTCGTGCACTGTTCCAAGATAAACCAGTAAGGAAAGGCAGAAAGTCGGGCGGGGCCGACTATATAATACCCTACACCTCCCTAACAATGCGGTAAGGGTCATTGCCATAATAATTTTGAATAATTGGTAAATGGGTAGAAACATATTATCTAATTCTGAAACGATAATCGCTAAATTAGGCAATATTCGTTCCTAAATTGAGAAACATCTTTCTGAAAAATTTTAATGATCGGAAGTAAAATACAACTTCTATAGCGGTTTGATACCAAATCAGGAGGAACAATCAATATAAATCTGAACCGATATTCCCTGAATACTCATTCATGTAAAAAGACCTCCTTCTGTCGAATTTCGTACTGATCGCATATAAAATACAGTCTCTACAGCGCCTACATGTCAAATCGGGGGTAACGTATATATGGGGGCTATATCTAAATCTGAACCGATTTCTTCCAAATTTAACAGTGTTCATTCATATAATAAGAAACCTCTTTCTGCCGAATTTCATACTGATCGGATATAAAATAACATTTTTACAGCGCTTACAAGTCAAATCGGGGGTAACGTATATATGGGGGCTATATCTAAATCTGAACCGATTTTCTCCGAATTTAGCAGTATTCCTTCATGTAATAAGAAACCTCTTTCTGCCAAATTTTGCACTGATCGGATATAAAATACAGTTTTTACAGCGCTTACATGTCAAATCGGGGGTAACATATATATGGGGGCTATATCTGAATCTGAACCGATTT
Source organism: Eudasyphora cyanicolor (assembly GCA_963930755.1). NCBI lineage: Eukaryota > Metazoa > Arthropoda > Insecta > Diptera > Muscidae > Eudasyphora > Eudasyphora cyanicolor. The sequence goes on along the minus strand of OZ005735.1, from coordinate 16,134,984 downwards.
TCTCCGAATTTAACAGTATTTCTTCATGTAATAAGAAACCTCTCTTTGCCGAATTTCGCACTGATCGGATATAAAATAAAGTTTTTACAGCGCTTACATGTCAAATCGGGGCTAAGATATATATGGGGGCTATATCTAAATCTGAACCGATTTCAACCAAATTCAATAGGGATCGTCCTTGGGCCAAAAAAAAGATATGTGTAAAGTTTCGTCGAGATCGGACCATAATTGCGACCTGTACTTTGATTACAAGAATACATGCACAGACGGACAGACAGACAGACAGACAGACAGACGGACAGACGGACATAGCTAATTCGACTCAGAAAGTGATTCTAAGTCGATCGGTATAATAAACGATGGGTCTATTTCTTCTCCTTATGGGTGTTACAAACAAATGCACAAAGTTATAATACCCTGTACCACAGTGTGGTGTAGGGTATAAAAATAAAATTCTGCTTGTCGTCTGTTTGTGTTTAATAGAGTTGGGTCGTTCCGGAACGAACTCGATCAATTGAACGATTCCCTTGAAGGAACGATTGGAACTGGTTCCTGCTAGCTTGTTCTTTTAGTTCCATCGTTCACTTCGGATCTTTTGCTGATATGCATCTTTCGTTCATTCGCTCGTTCATTTTACCATTATTCTCTTTTGAACAGCTTTTTAATTGTTGCCAAATTTACCGAACAATGATGTCTCTAGTGCAGCGATGGGCAAAAGCACTACCCGGGGTTTTTTCTCTCACGTGTACGTGAGCACATACATGGAATGAGAGTTCACTACCATTCAGTCGCGCTTGGACATTCGATCGATGAGGTTGTTTCGTCGCTTGTTGCTTAGCGTGCACATAAAGAAACAATGGATGATACAATTATTACAATACATACTTGAAGTATAGGAATAAAGTTTAGTATGTATTGTATTTTTACCGAAGAATTTATAAACATTTCTAAATACAAGTTTAAATTATTTATTATGTTACTGCAGAAATGTATATATTATTTTCTTTTTGTCAAAATTAAATAAAGTAACGAATTCTTTAAAATAAGTTAAAATGTATATTATTATCTTTTAACGTTTTTTTTAATAAAATTTGTATAAACACCTAAATATACTAACCAAAAAAAAAGTTGGACACTCGAAAACGGTTAATAGAAAAAATAAAGAATTAAATAAAGAATATGGCATAATCAATACGAGTATGCAGTACTTTTATTGGAAAATATCGATTGATTAATTTACATAGCATACGGGTCTGTTCTGTAATCACGGCGATTTGAAATCACGGTGATTTTAAAATCACCGGCGACTTAACATCACTTTTAGAGTTCGAAATCACCCAAACATATGTCGAACAATCTTTTTTGGGAGGCTATGAATAATAAACCGGGCGATTTCGAACTCCAACAGTGATTGTAAGTCGCCGGGGAACAAATCTACTTTACCAAAAGTGGACCAATTTTTTTTTTTGGGGTGTAGGGGACGTTTTTTGGGAAAAAAAAAGTAAAATAATTTTTTTGGCGGCGGGCCTTATTTTCGGAGTTATGGGACCTACAAATTTCTTAACGTATTATAGAACATTACGATTTATTGTACAACATGTAACAATTTCTTACGATTTATTGTACAACTTGTGAAAAAGCGCGTAATGTGTATTACTGATTAAGATGAAATACGTGACAACACTGGTACGAATAACGGTGAAATACATTTTTCGGCATTTTCGAAGTGACGCGGCAAAAGAAAAAAGTGAAAAAGTAACAAAAATGGAAATTAAGCGGTCCACCGAAATTTTTAGCTTATTTAACAACAATATGAAGGGGCCTGTTCCTGCGGAAGTAATTCCCATACTAGTTAGTTGGGGATTAATTCCGCAGGAAGGGAGTTATATGTGTCCAAATGGTCACCCTTTAAAGCTCTGCGTAAGAGAAAATATCGATGGATGGGCATGGTGGTAAGTAATATTCAAATAAAAAAAGTAAAAGTTAAAAACCTAGTTTTATTATAGTTGTTGGAGGACAGTTAGCAAAAATAAAAAGAAAGCGGTGCAGTGCAACACACAGATCTCATTGCGGAAGGGCACTTTTTTTGAGAAGGCGCACTTATCGATTTGCCAGATATTAATTTTTTGTTTTTTGTGGGTCGATAATGTGCAGCTAGACTTCATTGCGAAGGAGACGGCAATCGAAGGGATCCAAACCGCTGTGGATTGGAACAATTTTTGCCGAGAAGTTGTCGTTTTTGGATCCTTCCAAACACAACTGAAAATAGGAGGACCCGGAAAAACGGTGGAGATAGACGAATCCAAAGTCGGCAAACGGAAATACCACCGGGGCCATAGAGTGGAAGGACAGTGGGTATTTGGTGGTGTGGAGCGTGGTAGTGGAATGTGTTTTATGTTACCGGTGGAAAAAAGAAACCGTCAAACTTTAATTCCACTAATTAAACAACACATACTGCCAGGAACCACAATAGTGTCCGACTATTGGAAGGTAAATATAAAAAAGTAATAATCGTAAAATAAATTTTTATTTTTAATAAATTTAGGCCTATGATTCACTTGCAAATGAGGGGTACAAACACTACAAAGTTAACCATTCGGTTAACTTTGTAGATCCAGTAAGCGGGCAGCACACCAATAAAAAAATTGCGCGATTTTTTTAAAATAATTTTTCATTTATTGTGTTATGTAAATGTTGGTATTTTTATTTTAAGAAAGCGCCGCAGGCGAAAAATTATTTTAAAAAAATCGCGCGATTTTTTTAAAATAATTTTTCATTTTTTCTTTATTTATATTTCTTTCCTCTGACACCCCACATTGTCCTGATCTGATAAAAAATAAGGAAGATATCGAAAAATATATCTCCAAAATTTCGGGGGCCCGTAACTCGGGAAGTATGGACCGCAGCCAAAAAATTTATTTAATATTTTTTATTCAGAATCGAAACTTCTACCTTTGTTGTAAAATTCGGCCTGATCCGATGAAAAATAAGGAAGATATCGAAAAATATATCTCCAAAATTTCGGGGGCCCGTAACTCGGGAAGTATGGGCCGCAGCCAAAAAATTTATTTAATATTTTTTATTCAGAATCGAAACTTCTACCTTTGTTGTAAAATTCGGCCTGATCCGATGAAAAATAAGGAAGATATCGAAAAATATATCTCCAAAATTTCGGGGGCCCGTAACTCGGGAAGTATGGACCGCAGCCAAAAAAATTATTTTATATTTTTTATTTATTCAGTCGTTGTCGAACAGTGAAAACAGTAAGACGTATTGTGCGGAGTTTAAACGAGGAAACTTTTTTTCGTTCAGAAATTTTACACAAACAATTTACAATATACAAAAAAAAAACCTTTTTGTTTTTTTTTTTTTTTTCCTATTTTGAAAACGACAAAAAAACATTCATAAACGGCTTAGCACCGTAGATCGAAGAGTGAGTGCATCAATTGCGTGCACAATTGATGCACTTTGAACATTGCACATTTCGTTTGTAACAACAACAAAAATAAACAAAAACAAAACGATGACTGACGGAGCTGGAGAAGTAATAACAACAAAAATAAACAACAACAACATCATGACCGACGGAGCTGGAGATGTAAATCTGAGTTCTGACAGCAGCAGTGACGATGATACCGACTGGCAGCATGTACCCATCAAAAGAAAAAACAGCGGATCGCCAAACATTTTTCAACAAAAGCGGCCTCACCATGATGATGAACCAGGAGTGTCCAACAGGTTTAGTAGTCTTGCAAAAAACAATGATACAGATGAAGATGTTAATACTGTTAATGTTCAACCTAAACCGCCGCCAATATTCGTGCCCAATGTAGGAGATATTACAAAAATGATAAATAGTTTAACAAAAGTAATTCCAACATCAGAATACAATTATTAATCTCTTAGAGACGGTCAGGTTAGAATATCTATTAAAACTGTTGAAAATTATCGCAAAGTTGTTAAGCACCTAGAATCGTCCGGCAAGAGTTTTCATACTTTTCAACTAAAGCCTGAGAGAGCTTTTAGAGCAGTCATAAAAAACCTTCACCATACTACAAGTATCAGTGATATAAAAGCATTTTTATTAAGTCTTGGACACCAAGTACGTAGTGTTAGAAACGTTATAAGCCGTGTGACTAAACGACCACTCCCAATGTTCTTCGTTGATCTTGATCCAAATGAAAATAATAAAGAGATTTTTAATATCCGTTCATTCGAAAATGCCATAATCAAAATTGAAGAGCCAAACAAGACTGATGATATCGTTCAATGCTTCAGGTGCCAGGAGTTTGGACATACCAAATCCTACTGCCGTAAACCATTCAGATGTGTCAAATGCGGTCTCGACCACTCTACCTCTGAGTGCAAAAAAACCCCCACTACTCCACCACGATGCGTTCATTGTTTGGAAAGTCACACTTCCAGCTACAAAGGTTGTCAATTTTACCAAAACCTTATTAGTAAACGAACAAATAGAACTGCAAGAACAAATGTCGTAAATAATAGTAGCAGTTATGAAAGAAATAACCCAAACAATTCGCAAAATTTTGTTTCATACTCTCAAGCAGCCAGAGGTGCTGAAATTAATGAAAATACTCTTTTGCATAAAATAGAAGCTATGCTTCAAAAACAGATAGAGTTGACTAATACTCTCATCAACATGATGTCAATGATTATGTCTAAAATATGCAATTAGATCTCATAATTGCAGAATGGAATGCCAATGGTATATCCAATCATTTGAATGAAATAAAGTTATTTTTAAATCTTTATAATATTGACATATTTTTAATCTGCGAAACTCATTTAACATCAAAGTCATTTCTTCGTATTAATGGATATGATGCAATAATCTCAAACCACCCGGACGATAAGGCTCATGGCGGGGCTGCTATCCTTATAAAACAAAATATTAAGTACGAACTTCTTGCCAACATCTCGGAAAAGTATCTACAGGCGGCAGGTGTGAAAATAAAAAGCGGAAATAACTGTAGCACATCAATATACTCGGTTTACTTCCCACCCAGGTACAATATAGATCTCAATATGTATAATCAATTTTTTAAAAGTATTGGCAACAAATTTATTGTTGGCGGCGATTTCAACGCCAAACATATATGGTGGGGATCCCGATTAAGTAATCCAAAAGGTAAACGATTATATAAATGTATTACCGATAACAACTATAAAACTCTCTCCACTGGAAAACCAACATATTGGCCTACGGATCCTGGAAAAATTCCAGATTTATTGGATTTTTTCGTATACTCAGGAATACCACAAACCGCATTCGATATTCGTGCTTGTGACGACTTAAGCTCGGATCACACTCCAGTTTTATTAAATTACAAAGCAAATGCAATTAAAGTGCAATCAAACAAACCTTTAATCTCATCGAAAACAAACATACAATATTTTCAAGAATGGATTGATATGCATATTAACCTGAACATATGCCTCAAATCTGGAAATGATATTGACGATGCTGTTGAAAAGTTTGTGAAACTAATTCACGAAGCTGCTTTTCAGTCATCTCCAGTACAAGTCACAGCAAATGCCTCTAAGTTGCAAGTATCACTTGAAATAAGGAATCTGATAAAATCAAAACGTCGACTCCGAAAAGTATGGCAAAGAACCAGACTTACTCAAGATAAGAGGAATTTTAACAGAGCGGTTCAATTTCTAAAGAAACGATTGAGAGATATGAAGAATGAAGGTATCGGGAGATACCTCACACAACTAAGTCCTTCAAATAATAATGAGTTTAATTTATACAAAAGTACTAAATATTTAAAAAGACCTCAGAAAAGAAGCGTACCTATAAAGAAAAATGACGGATCTTGGTGTAGAACTGATAGCGAGATAGCCATTGCATATAAGGAGTTCTTAGAAGAAACATTTACACCGTTTTCTTTATGTAATACTCATGATTATCAAACAACCTGTGACTTTCTTGAAGTGCCATGCCAAATGTGTATTCCAATAAAGCCATTCACTTTCTCGGAAATTACGACGGAAATTAAAAAACTAAATGTGAAAAAAGCGCCTGGATTTGACCAAATAGATGGCAAAACTATGAAATACCTACCCAGAAAGGGAATAGTTTTCCTAACTTCATTGTTCAATTCTATTATGAGACTGTCTTACTTTCCATCTCAATGGAAACACGCCAAAATAATAATGGTTCGAAAGCCAAACAAACCTGGAAACTTACTTAGCTCGTACCGACCTATAAGTTTGCTGCCGGTATTTTCAAAAGTGTTTGAGAGGCTTTTTCAAAAGCGAATGTTGCCAATATTAGAAAATTTGAATGTTATACCAGACCATCAGTTTGGATTCCGACACAAGCATGGTACACCTGAACAATGTCACCGGGTGGTGGAAGTAATTAGAGAATCCTTGGAGAATAAGTTATACTGTTGTTCTACGTTTCTAGATGTTAAACAAGCGTTTGACAGAGTGTGGCATAAGGGTTTACTCTTCAAGTTGAAAACATTGCTACCAACACCTTACTACTTATTGTTCAAATCATATCTACATGAACGCAGTTTTTACGTGAGTGTAAACGGAGACGAATCAGAGATTGGAAGCATAAAGTCAGGTGTACCCCAAGGGAGTGTGATGGGCCCTGTACTATATACAATATATACTGCTGATATGCCGGTTAGAAACGATGTTACCATAGCTACATACGCTGACGACACTGCCATTTTGGCTACAAGCCGTAGTGCTGCGGAAGCTTCAAGTACAGCTCAAAGACAACTTGATCAATTACAATTATGGTTTAACAAGTGGAACATAAAAGTGAATCCAGAAAAATCTACAAATGTCACATATACCCTTAGAAACGAAAAGTGTCCACCTCTTTCGCTGAACGGAGTAACAATCCCCGCATCCAATTGCGTAAAGTACCTTGGACTTCGTATAGATTGTCGGCTAACCTGGAAAGATCATATAAAGTCAAAGAGGAAAGAGGTTGATATTAAAACAAAGAAAATGTATTGGTTGATTGGTCCAAAATCTCAGCTTAGTTTAGAAAATAAAATCAGACTTTATAAAACCGTTCTTAAGCCAGTGTGGTCTTATGGCATTGAATTGTGGGGAACTGCAAGTAATTCCAATATTGAAATTCTGCAAAGATATCAATCAAAAACACTTAGATTGTTATCAAATGCTCCATGGTTTGTGAGCAACAATTGCATTCACAGCGATCTTGATGTAGCTAAAATTAAAGATGAAATAGCTAGGCTTAGTACCAGTTACCTCAATAGATTAAGCAACCACACAAACGTCCTAGCCATAGCACTATTAGATGATAGCAACGAAGTTCGAAGATTGAAAAGAAAACATATATTAGATCTACCTTTTATTAAATAAGATATAAAGAATCAAATAATTTATAATTTATAAACATATTATGTATTTTAATTGTATATTTGTTAAAATCAATGGATTTTAACAACTCTGTTATTTTTTTTTTAATATTGTTATCTCATTTGCTTATTATTTTGTATTAAAATAGATTGCAAATAAAGAATTCTAAAAAAAAAAAAAAAAAAAAAAAAAAAAAATATTTTTTATTCAGAATCGAAACTTCTACCTATGTTGTAAATTCTGGCCTGATCCGATGAAAAATAAGGAAGATATCGAAATATATATCTCCAAAATTTCGGGGGCCCGTAACTCGGGAAGTATGAACCGCAGCCAAAAAATTTATTTTATATTTTTTATTCAGAATCGAAACTTCTACCTATGTTGTAAATTCTGGCCTGATCCGATGAAAAATAAGGAAGATATCGAAGAATATATATCCAAAATTTCAGGGGCCCGTAACTCGGAAAATATGGGTCGCCGCCAAAAAAATTATTTTATATTTTGTACTCAGAATAACAAGATCTATCTATGGTGCAAATTTTGAGCAGATTGGTTCACTTGTGCTAAACTAGATTTATGCCTGGTTTCATGAGTTGCGAAGAAAGAACAGTGCAAAACAGACATAAAAATCGTGAAATGCTCTTTCAGTACGATGACAATGAGAGATGTGAAAGTGTATTAGTAAAAACGTGTAAATGTATTGCTATTGTTTTCACAAAACTGTCTCGTGTAAACCCCTGGTTAAATCCTGAACTAGTGCTCTTTGGGTCGTTACGTTGAAAGTATGGCAAAACTTTGACGTAACGTGGTGCCACTGATCGCACTAATTAGGTGTCACTAATCTTGTCAAGCTTAAGGGTATCTCTTAGGGCATCTCCTAAATACCAGTGAATGCGTCCTGCGTCTGTAAGGGCATCTCCTAAATACCGGTGAATGCGTCCTGCGTCTGTCAAACTCGATTTCAAATATATGAAAATGTACTACAGCTACCGAAATACGCATACGGATACGCCGGATAATTTCAAAAAATCCGAATTTGACATTGCGCTTACACATACAAGGAAAGAAAACAAAACAACAACAAAAGAAAACATAATTACAAACAGATGACAAGCAGCATTTTATTTTTTATCTTGGAACAGTGCACGAAGTAGAAAAATATTAAATATTGAATTTGCTGGAAATACCAAATACAAACTGGTAAGAATTTAATCTTTTATAGTTATAATTTATATCAAAATGTGTTTTTCAGATTAACAGCGAAGAAATGATTGAAATAGCTGGGACACTGCCCACTTATGGAATGCAAAGGAGCCTCTCCACAAATGTGTAAAAATCAAGAAGGGCACATTGCAAGCAATTTCTCTGAAGTTGTCAACACCAAGTAAATTCCAAAACTTTAAAATATGTACCAGCATTTTTGTATTAATGTTCATTAATTCAACAGAAACGTGGGGAACCTATTCATGCTGCTTGGACGCAAGGAATCCATTTTCAAGAACACATTTTGATTCCGGTCGGATCTAATCTAAGAAAATCGTTAGTCCAGGTGTTTGTTCTTCCTACAATGAAGCATGTGACACGAGCTTGTTCTGAATAGTTTTTATTTCCATAGCTTTACGATGCTGCATTTAAATTCCATGTTCAACGAGGACATTTGGAAATATCAATTGAAACTAACCAATAAACAATTCTCTACTTTGAAGCATGATTATAAGATAGAATTTGATTTAATAGCGACACTGTCGTGATATAAAACACAATTTAGTCCCTACATGGCAAGTGCCGACAGCTTCGATAGATTTAGTTGGCGTTTACAAAGTCAGGAGGAGAATTACAGGTCTTTACATTTTGCACAACCAATAAAGAGTTTAAGAAACATAATTTGACTTCAGTGGACAAAACCGACATCTTAGATACTCCACGATATATTAGCAATGTTTCCGTTCTTCTCTAATGAAAAACAGCATCTTGCATAACAAACAAATTAAAACATATAACTACAATGCTATGGAAATTTTGTAGTTAAAAAACGTTGTGTCATTGGGGTGTATACACAATAATACTGCTCGAATGCAAACTATCAAATTGCTTCAGTGCAGCTTCCTTTCTTTCCTTACGAAAACTTAGTTATAAAGTTGAGAAGACGAAGAAAAATGAATTGCTGTCGGAAAATGTTTAAAATTCGAATGCCTCCTGGTTTTGGAATATATTTCTATTCCTTCTTCTTTGTGGTTTGTCCAGAATATTTTCAAAACATATAAATCATCCATAATATCGATATTGCTCTGAATATCCACTCCAAATGTAGAAAAACAAAATTTTTCTGAAATGGGGATGATAAATCAGCTGGTTTTTGTTTACTGCGTATTTCGGTACAGCGCGCGTTAAAAATTATCCATCATGCGTTTTTTTGACAGACGCTGACGCATTCACTGGTATTTAAGAGACATCCTCAAACTCGATTTCAAATGTATGGAAATGTACTACAGCTACCGAAATACGCACACGGATACGCCGGATAATTTCAAAAAATCCGAATTTGACAGTGCGCTTACAACTACAACGAAAGAACACAAAACAACAACAAAAGAAACCACAAACAGATGACAAGCAGCATTTCATTTTTTTTATTTTGGAACAGTGCACGAAGTAGAAAAATATTAAATGTTGAATTTACTGGAAATACTAAATACAAACCGGTAAGAATTTAATATTTTACTATTATAATTTATATTAAAATGAGCTTTTCAGATTAACAGCGAAGAAATGATTGAAATAGCTGGGACACTGCCCACTTATGGAATACAAAGGAGCCTCTCCACAAATGTGTAAAAACCAAGAAGGGCACATGGCAAGCAATTTCTCTGGAGTTGTCAACACCAAGTAAATTCCTAAACTTTAAAATATGTACCATCATTTTTGTCTTAATGTTTATTCATTCAACAGAAACGTGGGGAACCTATTCATGCTGCTTGCACGCAAGGAATCCATTTTCAAAAACACATTTTGATTCCGGTCGGATCGAACCCATGAAAATCGTTAGTCGAGGTGTTTGTCCTTGTTACAATGAAGCATGTGACGTGAGCTTGTTCCGAACAATTATTATTTCCATAACGATGCTGCAACGTATTTGAATTCCATGTTTAATGAGAACATTTGGAAATATCAATTGAAACTGGCCAATAAACAATTCTCTACTTTGAACCATGATTAGAAGATAGAATTTGATTTAATAGCGATACTGCCATGTGAAATAAAACACGATTTAGTCCCAACATGGCAAGTGCCACCAGGGAACCGACAGCTTCGATAGATTTGGATGGCGTTTACAAAGTCAGGTGGAGAATTACAGGTCTTTACATTTTGCACAACACACATATTGTTGCTAGTTGGGACATTTCCTTATGTAGTTTTATGTAATTATGGCTGGGGAGCCACGCATTTATGTAAAATATTGATATTAAGTTTTTTTTAATTTTATTGTACTTCTAAGTCTCTATTTAGGAATATAATGTCATGTAATACATTTATTGGCCTTGAAGGCTTTAGTATTACTAAATAAATGAAAAAAAAACCAACAATGCTATGGAAATTTTGTAGTTAAAAAACGTTGTGTCATTGGGTTGTATACACAATAATACTGCTCAAATGCAAACTATCAAATTGCTGCAGTCCGTTTCTACAATCTTTCAGTACGTATACATAGTTAGAAAGTTGAGAAGGCGAAGAAAAATTAATTTCTCTTTCTGCAAAATGTTTAAAATACGAATGCCTCCTGGTTTTGTAATATATTTCTATTCCTTCTTCTTTATGGTTTGTCCAGAATATTTTCAAAACATATAAATCATCCATAATATCGATATTGCTCTGAATATCCACTCCAAATGTAGAAAAACAAAATTTTTCTGAAATGGGGATGATAAATCAGCTGTTTTTTGTTTACTGCGTATTTCGGTACAGCGCGCGTTAAAAATTATCCATCATGCGTTTTTTTGACAGACGCTGACGCATTCACTGGTATTTAAGAGACACCCTTAAATACCAGTGAATGCGTCCGGCGTCTGTCAAACTCAAATTTCATCCTATTGTTTTCTGTGCATACAACAACACTTTGACAGACGCAGGACCCAATTCACCGGTATTTAGGAGATGCCCTAAACAGACGAAGTACGACGACGACGTATGGCAAAATCAAATTTCAACTTAAATACAACACTTTGACAGACGTCGTAGGCCAACGTTGTCTAACTAGTTGTACCCTGTATTTTGCAATGTTTGCAATTAAAACCGCGCAAATATTTGCTTGTTAGTGAGATTATTTCATAAACACAAGTCAGATCTTGGAACAAATACGAGCGTACAAGAAGGAGAAAACATTTGACCTGCAACACGCGAACTTTGTAAACAATAAATAGGAAAATGAGTAATTTTGCCAACAAAAGAAATGGTGGCCCAGCTGGCGGTGCATCAAATGGAGCAGGGCCCAAAAAACCGCGGTATGTAACATTATCCCTCTTTTGGCATCCCTTCTGTTTATTCTGTCTATTTTCTAAAATGTAGCAATTTTGATGATGAGGACGATGATATGGCCGGTGGTGGATTTGAGATTGAATTCAATAACGATGACATGGATTTAACACAATTTATGGGCGATGGACCAGAAAATCAACAAACCTCCGTAAAATGGTCACGTGTAGATCCTCCTGTCTTGGACCCAAGTAGCGATAACTTGGTCTTTCAACAAATTGATATTGAAAATTATGTGGGTGCGACACTTCCCGGGATGCCAGGGGCGCAGCTTGGACCTGTTCCTATCATACGCATGTATGGCATTACCATGGAAGGGAATTCGGTGTGTTGTCATGTTCATGGTTATTGTCCGTATTTTTATTTGGCTGCACCCAATGGCTTTGAGCAGAGACATTGTAATGATTTCAGGATGGCACTCGATAAGAAGGTACTTGCTGATATGCGCAGCAATAAAGACAATGTCCAGGAAGCCGTACTGAGAGTGGAAATAGTTGAACGTTTAAACATTTACGGTTATCAGGGAGATGCCAAGCAGCGTTATATAAAGATCACTTTGTCAATGCCTCGTTTTATAGCCGCCGCTTCACGACTGCTAAAGAGGGACATAATCTATGCGGATTTTGATTTTCAAGACTGTCGTGCCTTTGAGAATAACATAGATTTTGATATACGTTTTATGGTTGACACGGGAGTGGTGGGCTGCAATTGGATTGAGTTGCCGGCCAGAACGTGGCGCATGAGAGGACGGAACTCTAAGCCATTGCCAGAGAGTCGTTGTCAAATTGAGGTGGATGTGGCCTTTGATAAATTTATTTCCCATGAACCTGAAGGCGACTGGTCCAAAGTGGCTCCCTTTCGTATCTTGTCCTTTGATATTGAATGCGCTGGTCGCAAGGGTATCTTCCCAGAGCCTAAAATGGATCCAGTCATACAAATTGCCAATATGGTTATACGTCAGGGTGATCCCGAGCCTTTTATACGTAATGTGTTCACTTTAAAGAAATGTGCTCCCATTGTTGGCAGTCAAGTGCTGTGTTTTGACACGGAAACAGAGCTTTTGGATAAATGGTCTAGTTTTGTGCGTGAAGTTGATCCAGACATTCTAACGGGTTATAACATTAACAATTTCGATATACCATATCTATTGAATAGAGCAGCTCATTTGAAGGTGAAAAACTTTGAGTTTTTGGGACGTATTAAGAACATACGTTCGGTGATTAAGGAACAGGTGTTGCAGTCAAAACAAATGGGAAGACGTGAAAATAAATATGTCAACTTTGAGGGAAGAGTACCGTTCGATTTGTTGTTTGTTCTCCTGAGAGATTACAAATTGCGTTCTTATACCCTCAATGCTGTATCCTATCATTTTCTGCAAGAACAAAAGGAAGATGTACACCATAGTATTATTACGGATTTACAAAATGGTGATGAGCAGACACGACGACGGTTGGCCATGTATTGTTTGAAAGATGCCTATTTGCCATTGAGGCTTTTGGATAAATTGATGTCTATTGTCAACTACATGGAAATGGCCAGGGTAACGGGTGTCACTTTGGAATCTCTGCTGACACGGGGACAACAAATTAAAGTTTTAAGTCAATTGTTGAGAAAAGCCAAAACCAAGGGGTTTATAATGCCCTCATATACTTCACAAGGCTCTGATGAACAATACGAAGGCGCCACTGTCATAGAACCCAAAAGAGGCTATTATGCTGACCCTATATCAACACTGGATTTTGCCTCTCTATATCCCAGCATAATGATGGCTCATAATTTATGTTATACCACTTTGCTGCAGCCCGCCATGAAAGATAAATTGGGGCTAAAGGACGATGATTTTGAACGTACACCCTCGAATAATACCTTTGTTAAATCATCCATAAGACGTGGTTTGCTGCCCGAAATTCTTGAGTCTTTGTTGGGGGCACGTAAGAGAGCTAAAAATGATTTAAAAGTTGAAACAGATCCTTTCAAACGCAAAGTTTTGGATGGTCGTCAATTGGCTTTAAAAATTTCCGCCAACTCTGTGTACGGCTTCACGGGAGCTCAGGTGGGTAAACTTCCGTGTTTGGAAATTTCCGGCTCGGTCACCTCATACGGTCGTACTATGATTGAGCTGACCAAAAATGAAGTGGAATCACACTACACCCGAGCCAATGGCTATGAAAATGATGCTGTTGTTATTTACGGCGACACTGATTCAGTAATGGTGAATTTTGGAGTAAAGTCCTTGGAAAAGAGCATGGAACTGGGACGAGAAGCCGCCGAGTTGGTTTCATCGAAATTTGTACGCCCCATTAAATTGGAATTTGAAAAAGTCTACTATCCCTATCTGTTGATTAATAAGAAAAGATATGCCGGTTTATATTTCACACGGCCGGAGACTTATGATAAAATGGATTGCAAAGGCATAGAGACGGTAAGGCGAGACAATTCGCCTTTGGTGGCCAATCTCATGAATACCTGTCTGCAAAAACTTCTCATCGAAAGAAATCCCGATGGAGCTGTGGATTATGCTAAACAAACAATAGCCGATTTGCTGTGTAATCGCATAGATATATCGCAATTGGTAATAACCAAAGAATTGGCAAAAACAGATTATGCGGCGAAACAGGCTCATGTAGAACTGGCGGCGAAAATGAAGAAAAGAGATCCAGGCACCGCACCTAAATTGGGTGATCGTGTACCTTATGTTATATGTGCGGCAGCGAAAAATACTCCCGCCTATGTCAAAGCTGAAGATCCTTTGTATGTCTTGGAGAATTGTGTGCCCATAGATGCAAATTACTATTTGGAACAGCAGTTATCAAAGCCATTGTTGCGCATATTTGAGCCTATACTGGGTGATAAAGCCGAATCCATTTTATTAAGTAAGAGAGAAATATACATATACATATATATTTTTTACAGATATGTTAAATGATTGTTGTTATGCCTTTTTATTATAGAGGGCGAACACACGCGAACGCGTACAGTAGTAACCTCAAAAGTTGGTGGCTTGGCTGGATTTATGACTAAAAAATCTTCCTGCTTGGGCTGCAAAGCTCTAATGCCCAAGGGCTATGAAAATGCTCCCTTATGTCCTCATTGTGAACCCAAAATGGGCGAATTATATATGAAAGAAGTAATTGCCAAGAGACAAATGGAGGAAACATTTTCCCGTTTATGGACGGAATGTCAACGTTGTCAGGGCTCTTTGCATGAGGAAGTATTATGCTCGAATCGCGATTGTCCCATTTTCTATATGAGACAAAAAATACGCATGGATTTAGATGCACAAGAGAAACGTGTAAGACGTTTTGGTTTACCCGAGTGGTAAATCGAAGATCTCTTGTTTAGTATTGATATTTTTATGAATTTTATTTATATATATTTTTAATGTTATTATGGATTCATTTATTTTCATTTTGCCTGTGTCTATACATTTTGAGAAATAAAAAGGAACATATTAAAGGGTTTCCATTAAGTAAAATAAAGATCATTGTACAAAACTGATTGAAGAAAACGAAAATATACCAATACATTAGTTGTTTTTAAAAGCAAATTTCGTTTTTTAGCTATACTATGCAACAGCTATTTTTCTGGCCAACTCTTCTAATGTACTTTTATAGCGTTACCATAAAAAGGTTTTATTTCTATAGTGTTTAGAAGAGTAAAGCTATGGGGTAATTTTTTTCTCCTTTCTCAAGTTATGATGAAATAATAGAAATGAAAACAGTGGGAAGGACGGACATGGCTACGTCTTCTTTTTTTAAAGAACAAAATGTTCTATCGCGATGCCTAACTTGTCATCTCCAAAACAAACCCCACCTATAGACTGGCCACATACAAATATTCTCTATATTAAATTTATTGTATTTGTTTTACTAAATGTAACATACAAAAAATCTATTAAATACTTTTTTAAGATTACAGAAATATACCCTAAAATATTGTTGGCGGGCGGGAGTGGGGGGTGTAAGTAAAACAAAGTAAACACGAAAAACAAAGCAGTTCCATTATTACACGGTAGTGTACACCAATGATTCGTCTTAATGTAAAGTTTTTCCCGTCTATAGAAATGTAGATGTTATTCGTTTTCATCATAATTTAATCGCATATTTTGTTTTTATAATAACTTAAAAAATATAAACAAAAATCATAGAAGAGTAGTTGGAGTAGATTGTTTAGATGGATAGGGCAGAGGGGTAAGTTGTAAAGAAAGGGGCATAATTATAAATGAAATGCGCTTTTTCTTTGACACACAAAAAATTAAAGAAACAATTATAAAGGAATTGATGTTTGTTTTGTTGTTGTTTTTTTTTTCAAGGATTTGTTTGTTTTATAGGGTTAAATAAGACTATTTGCGGCTTTGTAATGTGTTTGAAAGCCAGTCCATAGCCTGATCCAGACCTTCACCTTTGGTCGCCGATGTCTTAAATATTTGGAAAGTGCGATTCTTTAGATTTTCCAAGCCTAAAGCATGATGGACCTCCGCAACGGTCATACAGCCTTCCATGTCTTGTTTGTTGGCTAAAACTACCAATACGGCACCGGCAAGTTCTTCCTCCTAAAAGATAAGAGAAATCACACACATTTGATCTTAACTGCAATTGCATTGCAATTCCACAAACTCACCCTTAACATATACAATAGCTCATCTTTGGAAATGCCTATTCTATCACGATCTGCTGAGTCTACCACATAGATAATAGCATCAGTATTGCTATAATAACAACGCCAGTAAGGTCTAAAATTTAATAGAACAGAAAAACATTAGATTGCAACATCTTACACCCTTTTCTTTGACCTATTCTTACCGTATACTGGTCTGTCCACCTAAATCCCACACTTGGAATTTTAAATTCTTATATGTCACCTGTTCCACATTGAAACCTATGGTCGGGATTGTAGTCACAACTTCTCCAACTTGCAGGCGATACAATATTGTGGTCTTTCCAGCTCCATCAAGACCCAATATCAGTATACGCATTTCTCGTGATCCCAGTAAGCCACGAAAATAACTCAAAACTCCTCCTATAGTATGGCAGGAAAGGATAGGGAGAAATAAGAACACAAAAAAGAAGATATCCTTTTTAGTAGCGCTGGACACTGACTCACGACGTCACTTTTTCTATGTTTTCATATTTGTGTTTCTAGCTTTCAGTTGCTCTTTTACTAACCCATTTTTTGTTGGTTTTCCTATTGAAAAGTATTGAAAAGTGACTGGAAATTCTAATAGTATGTTCTTTTAAGTTAGATTTATTTAAATTAATTAAGATTTGTTATAAAATATGCAAAAAAAAATTATCGGCCAATATATTTTCTTCTTCGTCTTTTAGTGAGACAACTGTCAAATTAGAGAGAGTAAAAATGACACAAAAAACAAAATAGAGAATGACGTGACGTGTCGGGATAAAGAACAGGGTTGTAGTTTTTCGGCTAAACGTAAACATAAGGTACGTTTTATTATTTGTATTCTTTATTTTTCAGTATTTGGTAGCGTCTTTGTTTTATAGGAGAGTTGATTTGGTTAAATATAAACAAATAAAAAAAGAAAATCCGATGAAGGGTTTTGAGAAATAACCAATTCTGAAAAACAAACATATTTTGTATATAAGTGGTCCTGGTGAACTACCGGTTCCTGAGTTATTCGACCCAAAAGAAATATTATCGTCTAACATCGATCAAATTATCGTCTAAATCTCTTTAAAACACGAGGTCGCCTTCACACGACGAACTTTTTTCTGTAATACTTATTTCATTGTTGCTTTTCTGTCATTGTAAAATTCTGCCAATTTTAAAAGTATGAATTTAGTCGTGAAATTATTATTGATTTTATTTCATTAATAAATATTTTATTAATATTAAAATTATTTTTTTTCTTTGCTAGTACAACCGAGCCAAACACAAAACGACGAATTTCAAAATAAGTATCAAAATTTCAAAGAAGTATCAAAATAAACTTCACTGCGAATGAAAAACATAAAATGTTGAAAACGATAAGTTCGAGTACGGCATACTTCCCCCCGAGGCAATTTTTTCCGAGCAAGTGTCTATGCCTGCCACTCTCTCCTACAAACATTGACACTTGCTTGGAACAAATTGTCTTGTGTGAATCAGATCTTGCTTCATTTAAAAAAAACTGTCCTATGGTAGTGACGGACCTTCTTCTTGTAAATTCAGCACAGATTTAAACATCTGGTTTTTATAAACATTCGTCTTAAACGCATTTTTAATAAGTACTGATTCACAAAAGGCAACTTTTTCCAAGCATGTGTCATTGTTTGTTAAAGAGAGAGAGTCAGAGAGCTCTTTCCGCCTACCTCTCTCTCCTACAAACTTTGACACTTGCATTGAAAAAAATTACCTTGTATGAAGCACTACTAAACAAGCATAAGAAGAATTCGCTGCTTTTTTGTTTACGTGTATATTGGTCAAACGGGCAACGTTGCGGCTACGGCAAAGATAAGTTACGGTTTCGTTGGATTAACCCGGCCTTAAAAGTGCAACTCTGTACGGCCTCGCGTCGTTTGTCGTATTTGTCGTCGTCTCTCAAAAGTTTTCTGCAGTTCCATGAACATAAATTATTAATTTCCCCATAAAGTAACTCACTGAATTGAACAAGAATAGTAAAACTGTGAAATATAATATCTACATTTCATCTCACAATATTTGTATTCATAAAATTTTATGAAGTAATAGCATAAAATTGATATTTAAAAACGCCGTCGGAGCACACAAACCACAAACATTGGTGGTGGTTTGTGTGTGCGTGTGTTTGTATGTAACAAAGTGTATAACAATAAAATCGGTGTCTTTGATTTGCAAAAACTACAATAAGCCGTCAATATTAAGTGTTTTTACTGTGAATAAGTGAAAAATTGTACAGCAAAATGACTTCGCCTTCGCCGGCGAATAGTCCTATGCCTCCGCCACAGGCACCAAGCCCTATGGGGCCGCCTTCACAAAGTCCCGCACCTTCACCATCACCACACAGCCCATACCCACATCCTGGTCAACAGGGCCCGCCGGGACCCTCTGGACCGCCACAAGGACCACCGCATGGACCGCCACACATGCAAGGACCACCCCCGGGAGCGGGACAACATGGACCCCCTCCGCCAGGACATCCGGGTGCACCATACGGTCATCCCATGCAGCATGGACCGCCACATGGCCCACCACATGGGGCTCCACAGCATGGTCCTATGTCCACTCAGCAACATGGTGTGGTTACACAACACGGTCCACCACCTCCAGTTCAACATGGACCACCAGGCGGTCCACAAGGTGGTCCACCCCAAGGTCCGCCCATGAATCATGGGCCACCTCCACATGGCGTACCCCCACATGGAGTGCCACAACAGCAACCTGGCGGTCAGGTAGCTCCCCCACATCTTAATGGTCCTCCAGGTCAAGGACCACCTGGACCTCAGGGACATCATATGCCTCCGCATCATCAACCTATGGGTAAATGGGAAAACATCTTTTACAGAATTTTATGAGACTAATCGCTGATTTTCAATTATAGGTCCCCACATGGGCATGCAAATGCCTCCGCAAGGTCCTAATATGCCACCAATGGGCTTTCCAACACATGGTATACCGCCCAATGTAAGTTTTGAAAAAGGAATATTTTATTATATGATTTAAGATATACATAGTACATATATATAGATATATACGCATCAGTCAAAAAAATCTATTTGAATTCAAAGTCCGTAATTTGATCAGCGTCTTTCATCAAACTTTGGACTTCATTCAAAAGTTCCTCCGTACAGGCACATATCAAATCCGGTTTCATTATATTAAAAGTTCCGCCCTTGGTGTGTTTAATAACTCCACCAGCTTCAGTTAATATTAAAGCACCACCAGCTATATCCCAAGGTTTTAGATCATCAACACTGTAGGCTTGGAAACGCCCACTGGCTACATAACATAAAGACATAGAAGCAGAAGCCAAACAACGGGTTCTATTGGGTTGATACAATTTTAGGGGGGGAAGTTAGGACTACCAAATACATGCATGTATATAGTGAGGAAGAAAATTGGATACTTACCCTGATGCATTTGAAGCTAATTTGCATAAACGTTTTACATTTTTATCCCGAATTCTTGGAACATTAATTAAAGTTATTTCAAAACCAACAACGGCATTACTCATCTAAAAAACAGAAATTTGAAAAAATTGTGTGAGTAGTTTTTTTTGGGAATATAAAATATGTTATATATAGTCATCAGAAACAAAAAAGGGCGTAAGAAAGAAAAATGGAAATTTATGGTGATTTCCGATTCTGAAAAAAATGTTGCCCCGTCTACTCGAAATTCTAAAAAATATTTGCCCTTTTTGGGTGGAACATATGCAGTCCCTCGAAATAAACTTAGCTCCTATTTCAAAATTCCAAAATGTGGTGTAAAACTCCAGATTTCGGGAAAAGGGCAACGGATATTTTGCACTTTTTTGCAGAAAAGAAATCGCCATTAGTTTTTCATGGATTTCGGTACTCTGCATCAAAATACACGCCCTGACAAATATTTAGTGATCTTCTATCGAAAAAGGCGAATTTATTAACGAAATTGGCGAATTTATTAACGAAATTCAAAAGGATCTAACAACAAATTATTTATTTTTTCATAGTTAACAATTTATATTTCACGCAATTTTCATAAACAAATTATAAATCATGTATATACATAATTATGTTTAAATATTATCCTGAAAATCCCTTTTTTCTCACCTTTTTCATTACAATTATTTTTTTTGCTTCTCCAAAAAAAATTTTCAAATGTGATTATCGCCCTTTCTCGTTTCTGATGACGATATGTAAGGTTAGGTTAGGTTAAGGACGCGCGGCACACAACCATTGCTGGCGTGCACCACTTCGCTCGGAGACCATTCGTCCCGAGAATATGAGTAAAAGAAGAGGGAGAGGTGGAAGAAAATAAAGGAGGTGATGAGAAGAGGGGGAGTACCAGAAACCTCGCCTGTTGATGTAGTTTTGAAAATATATGTTTGGTAGGTCAGTATTAAAAAAAAACAAAATACATTTGTTATTTTCATAATTTTCTATAATTTACACAATTTTTATGATTTTTCCACTGTGGTAATGAGCTAAACATCAAAGCATTCCTTAGTGAAATAATTTTTTTGTTTTGTGCTAAACTTTATTAATATTATTTTCGAACTGTCTTAAACGATTAAATGTTCTTTTTCTACGGACTAGTGTAGCTCACAGATTATTTATTAATAAACCTTTAAAACTATCTACAATGTGGATAGTAAAATATAATAGAAATTATGAACGAAAAAAATACAGAAATCACATTAAAATTGCTTAATTCCTTTAACCAAATAAATTTTGGAAATACGTACATAAATGAATATTTATTAACAACTTTTGATAAATTATTTAAACTCAAATTCAGTTATTTGATCAGCTTCTTCAATCAAATTTTCGACATCTTTCAAAAGTTCCTCGGTGCAGCCACATATCAAGTCTGGCTTCATTATGTTAAAAGGTCCACCTTTAGTGTGTTTAATAAATCCACCGGCCTCGGTTAATATAACAGCACCGCCAGCTATATCCCAGGGTTGTAAGTCTTCAACATGAAAAGCCTGGAAACGTCCACTGGCTACATAACATAAAGTCATAGCAGCACTGCCAATACCACGGGTTCTATGAGTTGGGGAGATTGTTAAGAAAACAAGTATGAGAAAATTTTTTTTCTGTATATTGTATTGTCGCTTACCCTGTTGCATTTGAGGCTAATTTACATAAACGTTTAACGTTCTTATCTCTCACTCGTGGCACATGAATTAATGATATTTCGAAAGCAACAACGGCATTACTGATCTACAAAATATATTGATTTAAAATTGTTAAGAATATGCATATGTATTTTGTATATCTAAAAGCCAGTAACATTGTTATTGGACCAAACAGTATTAGTTGTTAATTTGGTTAGGTTTTTTCATGGTTAGTTTTTCACAGAGTTTACACAAATCTACAGAAGTTTTGTTCGCAGTCAAAACAATTTGACCACATATTTTTGCCTGCTATACTTGTTTTTTTTTCTAAAATTTTAATTTTGCAAATTTTTAGCATTCTATATTTAAACAAGGCCTTGAGATAGGAGAATATTCTAGTTTGTAAAATATAAAACGGATGAAACGTCACATTTTTTTGTTAATTTCGATCAGAAGCGTAGATATTCTTGTGATTATACGTTTCAATCACCGAGGTCTGTCATTTGGAGAAAGATTTACCCTCAAATTAGATAATTCAGCGTTTTTTGCTGTAACAACTTTTTCCTGCAATATTTGTTTGGTTCCGACTTATGGCTTTCCACTTTTGCTTGTAACACTGTCAATTTTCGTCGAATCTTCCAGAATTTTTGTTACAATATCTATCCGAAGATATGTAGTCCACAAGGTTGTCTTAAAATTTAAAACTAATTGAGATCAATCGCTTGGGAGATCTGTCAATCGTACAATATTATTTAATTTTCCATAGATTAGTATTTCTAAGATATACTCAAAGCTCAAAAAGGTTCACAATCTATTCACTGAATATTTTAATATTTTTTGTCATTGTTCTATGTAAACCCAGTAAGGAGAAATATGTAGGGTCAATATATCTAACTATTATTATGTACTAGATATTATAAATTTGTACAATGAGTGCTAATGGACTAGTTAAGATGTAAAGTTAATAATTTCAGCCAGATCGTAAAGTATAATTGCTTAAATTTTAGACAAATTGGATGAAATATATTTTCTCTGGAAAGTCAAGAACTCTAATCGGAATGGGTCTTTATACTAGGGACGGTTGATTGTAATATAAAGTACAAATGTCTAAATTTCAGCCAGATCAGTTTGAAAAATGTGTTCTCCAGAGTGTCACAAAGTCTAAAGGCCCAACTATAATATGCATAAGCTAACTTAAGTAATTCCGTACGGAACGTGCGTTCAGTTTCGCACCTTGCTTAAGCAAATGGGAACTGAGAGAGAGCTGAGAGAACTTAAGGAAAAGTTCACGTAAGTACATTATAGTTTGTCGCATATGATTTATATGTACTCGCACAGTTGCTTAAGTTGGCTTAAGTCAGCTCATGCATATTATAGTTTTGGCCTTAATTGGTAGGGGCCTTTGTATGGGGACTATATCAAAACATGGACAGATGTACTGCATTTTCACTACGGATGATTAAGAGCAAAATGAAGTATAAATGCTTAAATTTCAGCCATATCAATTAAAAAAAGTGTTCTCTAGAGAGTCAAGAAATCTAACCGGAACTCATATCAATTTGATATGAGATCCATATCAAACAACGTGCTCCGTTTTCTGTAGGGATCGTCCATATTCCAAGAAATGCCTATGTACCCATTTTTATAGTCTACTCCACAATTAGGACCATTGTTAGCCAAATGACGAATTGCACTTGCATGTCTTCGAGAATTAAAATCGGGAGGACTTTTGTATCTGGGTTATATAAGAACATGGAGCCAGTAAAGTCATTGTCCAACTGGGAGGTTCTAAGTACAATATAAAGCATTTTACGAAAGTCCATCGTAATGGGCCGAAATTTGTAGCTTTGTAATGGAATATGTAATGAATGGACCTTTTAAAAATAAACGAAAACTGTGAAGACATCTATCGGATAACCAATGATACTTAAGACAAATATAAGCAAATTCGAGATTGACCTCTAGGTGGTGAATATATCAAACTATGGATTGATGTGGTTCTATTTTGTTATAACAGATTTCTTGTCAAAGGCATTGTCGTTTATCCGTCTTATTCGGTCTGTAACCATTATGATTTGAACTGGGATACACTCCTGGCTCTAAAACCAGGAGAGTATCCCAGAGTATCGACCTCAGACGTACACTACAGTCGATGTCTTCCTCCATACTAGAGTCTACCTCTATACTAGAGTCGACCTCTGAGGTCTTCCTCTATACTAGAGTCGACCTCTGAGGTCTTCCTCTATACTAGAGTCACCTCTGAAGTCTTCCTCTATACTAGAGTCGACCTCTGAAGTCTTCCTCTATACTAGAGTCGACCTCTGAGGTCTTCCTCTATACTAGAGTCGACCTCTGAGGTCTTCCTCTATACTAGAGTCGACCTCTGAGGTCTTCCTCTATACTAGAGTCGACCTCTGAGGTCTTCCTCTATACTAGAGTCGACCTCTGAGGTCTTCCTCTATACTAGAGTCGACCTCTGAGGTCTTCCTCTATACTAGAGTCGACCTCTGAGGTCTTCCTCTATACTAGAGTCGACCTCTGAGGTCTTCCTCTATACTAGAGTCGACCTCTGAGGTCTTCCTCTATACTAGAGTCGACCTCTGAGGTCTTCCTCTATACTAGAGTCGACCTCTGAGGTCTTCCTCTATACTAGAGTCGACCTCTGAGGTCTTCCTCTATACTAGAGTCGACCTCTGAGGTCTTCCTCTATACTAGAGTCGACCTCTGAGGTCTTCCTCTATACTAGAGTCGACCTCTGAGGTCTTCCTCTATACTAGAGTCGACCTCTGAGGTCTTCCTCTATACTAGAGTCGACCTCTGAGGTCTTCCTCTATACTAGAGTCGACCTCTGAGGTCTTCCTCTATACTAGAGTCGACCTCTGAGTTCGCAGTACTAAAGTTATTATCTATAACTTTAGTAATGCGTAATCCGCTCGCGGAATACAGGACAGGGGCGTATTTTATATTTTCAATTTCATCAAATTATCCACCGCTTTTTGTAAAACTTTTTCGTTCAGACTGCCTTAGAGGATTCGAGTGGTAATTTACGGTGTTTTGACGATTTATCTTAGACTAGCAATAACATTATACGACATTTTAGGATGTTAATATCTTTGTCCCAGAGCAAATTTTGTTCGCTTTCCAAATCTGCAATAAAAAAGTATAAGATAAATGGTATTGAAGCAGCTGTTCCTGTAGTGCTCAAATATTTCTCGCTGGGCAGAAAAACATCTTATTGGAGGAAATCGGCCGAAATATTAGGAAAGCTTTACGATGAATATACCAAATGGTATTATTTCACACACCCGTCGTGTACAAAGCCTGTACAAGAGGGCTTTGCGTAATTGCGAAGCTTGGTATGATCGCAGAGAAATTTACCGCTATAGAGCTGTCCTGCTACGTCAGCGTTTCGATGAGAATCGTAATGTAACCGATATGGCCAAAGCGGCCAAATTGTTGGCAGCCGGTGAACAGGAACTGTTCAATACCCAGCACTATCAGCCTATTAAACAGGCCAACAGTCCCGGCGGCTGTGCCTTCGAACGTGATGTTGAGCCACCAGATTGGATTTTGGATTACTGGCATCCCTTGGAGAAGGCTCAATACCCCGAATATTTTGCCACGCGTGAACAACGTAAGAAAGAATTTGTTGCCTGGTGGGAGAAGCAGTATGGCAAGCCAGATCCAAAGGATTTGCATCATTAGTGAGTGTGAAAGACGACAGCAGGATTGTTCGATTGGCTGACGAAATCGGCATCATCAAGTACTCTTGTTGGCAAATGTATCTATATGAAACACAATTACTTAGTGAAAAAAATTAAGGAAATTAAACAAAGAAAACACTACCATATCTTTATCAAATGACTTCATAAAGTCAATTTACTTGCACTTTATGAATTCTAGATAAAAAAAGATGTAGAAATATATATGTAACTGTCGTCGCACATCAGCCACCAAACAAATATTTACATTTTCTGATGCTCCCATTTACGCAGAGCAACAATGAATTGACACAAATCACAATACCTTAACAACTACTGTCTATATTTACTTGAATAGCCACTTTGCTCCAAAAATCCAGAAACAATTAATAAATAAAACTCTAAAGATTAGAAATAGAAACAATCTTTATCAAAACCAAATATTAGGTACTCGTATATAGGTACATACATACACATACTAAATATGTATATAACTATGGCCGTAAATTACTTGTCCAAAATAAAAATAAAAAGAGATAAGCAATTATTGGCCTTCAGTTTTACTAAATAAATAAATTGAATTCAATTCCCAAGCACCCATTAACTTACCGAAGTGACCTTAGACACCTGCATGCGTTCACCATTCAAATAAGCTCCATGACCCTTCCAAGCCGAATACATCTCATTCGCTATGGGATTGAAAACAATACCCACCACCAACTCTTTATTCACGGCCAAACCCACGGAAATGCAGCAATGTGGTATTTTATTAATAAAATTTGTGGTCCCGTCTATGGGATCTATAATCCAGGTGGGATCATTAGTTAATTCGGCGGTACGTTTGTTGGCAGCCGATTCTTCTTCGCCAATAATTTTCGATTCGGGAAATGCCGCCAGGAAACCCTTAATCAAAATGTCTTCGATTTGTTTATCATAGATGGTAACCAAATCATAAAAGGCCGATTTCACTTCATAGTTTGATTCCTTTTTGTAGTAACCTTCACGCATTAGAGGTCCACATTTCATTACCAAGTTCAAGGCAACATCGTAATATTTTTTCAATTGTTCCTCCGTCGTTGGTGGTGGGGACATTGTGCCGTGATTTTATTGTTTTTTTTCGTACTTTTTGTAGAGTATTGGTTTGTGTTTTTATTATTATTGTTTTTTGTTGTTATGCTATTGCTAACGAGTTTCGTCTTCCCTGTTACGTGTTAAGCGCCGTGGCCACACATCAAACTGTTTGATCAAACTCTTGTATGTGTTAGTAAAATTTTGTTTTGCTTATCACGGCCACACATCAAACTCATGTCATCAAACTTCATTTCAGAGGCACAAAATGTCATTTCAGAGGCAAAAACACTTGTCACCAAAAAATAAAACACTTTTAACACTTCGAAAACAAATCAAAAATGATAATTGAAGATATTTTGACACACGCACATAAAACCGACGTCAAATCTCTGCCGCGTCGACGCAAATATCTAAATGGTTTTGATATTTTTTTACTCTCTCATCAAACCATACGTGTGAGTTTTTTTTACCAACACAATCATAAAAACTCGAGTTTGATGAGTCAGTTTGATGTGTGGCCATGGCGCTTTACGTATTTATGTATATGAATGAATGAGTGAACGTGTTCTTGGGGCGAACACTTTTAGTAAACTATATCACAATGCGAAGAGTTTGGTTTCATTTCGAGCGAAAAAAATAGGCAAAAACAATTCAAGTGCATTTGACAAAAATGGGAGAAAAGAAATGTAGATAATATTGTTTTTGTGCGTTGCTCATTCGAGAAGAGGGAGAAAATGAGAGGGCATAAGAGTTACCATTTCACATTTACTATTGTACCCAAATATTTCTGAGAAGATGACAAAATTTCCAAGAAGCTGAAGACAGAAAAAGAGGGGAAATCCATTATTTTTGGTGTGTATTTGCTAAGAAATAAAGGCGTAATAAATGAGCTACCGCAAGTCCCTCTATATCTTCAGTGGGAAATCCGTTTTATATCATTTGAACTATACTTTTATGCCTGGTTGTGGAAACGTCTGACATATCCAGCACCGTTGGATTGGGGGATGTGATAATTTTGTCACTCCGTTTGTAACACCTAGAACTACTGATCATTGGTACAGGGTATTATAATTTTGTGCATTTGTTTGTAACACCTAAAAGGAAAAGAAATAGACCCATCGTTTATTACACCGACGACTCAAAATCACATGTATTCTTGTAATCAAAGTATAGGTCGCAATTACGTTCCGAACTCAACGAAACTTTGCACATATCTTTCTTTTGGCCCAAGTACGATCACTATTGAATATGGTTGAAATCGATTCAGATTTGCATATAGCTCCTATATACATATGTACCTCCGATTTGGCCTATATTCTCTTTTTCTTCATTTAAATCTAAAAATCCTTCAAAAATTCTATAAAACTCAAAATTTTCTTGAAAAATAAAATTCACATTAGTTCAACATTTGCTCCGTCTATGTATCTGTGAAAATCATTCACAAGTATTTCTCAATATAGTTGATACATTTATTTGTCTTTATTAACAGATTATTTTCAAAAATTCCTTTTTATTCATTTAAATCTATATATGTAGTTGGCAATACTGGCTCACTTTTAATTTGTTCTCATTTGTGTTATTACAAAAGAGATAAAAGCTCCAACCAAAAAGCTTTTATTAGAGCAAACATTTAAATTCTAAAGTGAATTGCATCAATTCAAATTCAAATTGACAGTGGTGTTGGAATCAATCTTTTCATACACATATAAATATACACATACTCGTACATAAGTACCTATATAAAAAAACAAAAAGTAAACAAAAAATTGCATATTTTAAGTAAGCGAGAAGGCAGTAGTTAGTCGGTAATAATGAAAAAGACAATGTTTAATGATTATCAGGTAATAATTAAAATTTTGTATGAATTTACATTTACATACCCGCATCACATATACGGTATATAATTAAAAAAAAAGGAGAAATCAAGGAAAAATACTGTTGAATTATTTATCATCTCCTCCACCCACTGACTTTTGCTGATCGGCTTTACGTATCAATTGTTCCAACTCTGAGCGTAACTGCTCAGTGCCCGCACATATTAAATCGGGTTTCATTATCTGAAATTCTCCCCCATATGGATGTGTTACAACGCCACCTGCTTCTTTAATTAGCAAATAACCGGCGGCACAATCCCATGGATACATGTCTTCAATATGATAAGCATCCAGGCAGCCAGCAGCAACCATACACAGAGAGTCTACGACACATGAATACGAGAGTAGTCTGAAATGATAAAAAAAAAATAAAAAATAAATACTCGTTGAGCAATTATTACTTTTATTGTCTTATGAGACGACGACTGTCTAATGGACTGGATGATGACTAAAAAATGATGTTTATACATTTATATAAATTTATTGTGATTAATTAGGTTTTAGGTTTAAAAACCTTGTGATTAATTACTAACCAAACATGTTCCAATTGCCAGCAACACAATCTCATTGTAAATTAAATGATTAAAAAGTTTTTTTTTTGTCTATCTGGAGGATGACAATTTTTATTTTTTTGTAAGTTCGTATTTACATTAACTAGAAATTGTAATATAAATTTATGGTTGTTTGCATGTCCCCGTTTTTTTACGACAACTATTTAACTATTAATTTTTATTGCAATATTAAGAATATTTTCTAAATGACTTTCAGATGAAGATAATTTTGAAAAACAAAATATGAAAATGAAAATTATTTTTAAAAAAATCAAATTTTTCCAGAGGAAATATGTAACTGCAAAAATCTAATTAATAGAAGAATATTGAGGATGGTGTATAACCACCATGGTGTATGTCCACCATAGGGTTGGGGGTATACTCATTTTGTCACTCGGTTTGTAACATCCCGAAATTTTGGTCATGGATCCCATAAAGTATATAAGTATAAAAATTTTTCCAGACGAAATATGTAACTGCAAAAATCTAATTAATAGAAGAATATTGAGGATGGTGTATAATATTTGTATACCCTTCACCATAGGGTTGGGGGTATACTCATTTTGTCACTCGGTTTGTAACACCCCGAAATTTTGGTCATGGATCCCATAAAGTATATAAGTATATAGAGCCCGACCGAATGTTCGGCTTCGGCTACGACCGAAACACGATATAAAATCGGTCATAAAATCAGACGAATTTGGCCGGATTTCTGTTCAAAAAGTACAAAAAATTGAATTATATGACTTTTTAAAAAAATTCTATTATGGAAATACCCATAAGAGCAGCAAAGTGTACAAAAGTAAAAAATGCTACAAAAATAATTGGAGAAAGGACATAAAAGAACCATCAACAAAGAAAAACATGACTCAGTTCCTAACCTAAAAGCTCTCGAACTAGCGAAAGCATTATTGTACAAGTAGTAAGAATACATAATAATGAGCAATTACGAGTATGTCCAAGAATCATTAATATTTTTGAAAACTGTAACTTGAAACTTTTCGAAAATTTAAAAATGGTGGCAGAAAAGTACTTGTCAGCACCACCAACAAGTGTGCTATGGAGCAGTTGTTTTATGCTGCTGGGCAGCTGGATTCAAATAAAGGAAATGGTATACAAGGTACTAATGCAAACCAACTGTATCTAAGGATTAGATAACTCAATTTATCGTTATATAAACCAATTGGCCCTCAAATAAGGAGTAGATGACCCAACTCGTATTTTACTATGGAGTAGATAATCAAATATGTTGTCAACTAAAAAGTAGTTGGCAGCTAGGGACTAGACTTGTCGTCTACTAAGGAGCAAAAACACCAACTGGCCCTCTACTACGGAGTATTTAACCGAACTAGATACTAAATTTGTCGTCAATTAAGTCGTAGATAACCCAACTTGTCGTCTACTGAGGAGCAGATAACCCAACTGGTAATCTACTAATAGATAACCCATCTTGTCGTTTACTAAGTAATAGAAAACTCAGCTCTTCGTATAGTAATGAGTAGATAATCAAATTTGTTATTAATTAAAGAGAAGTTGTCAACTAAGGAGTATATAACCCAACTGGCCGACTACTTAGGAGTAGATAACCCAACTGGCCGACTACTTAGGAGTAGATAAACCAACTGGCCTCATACTAAGGAGTAGATACCTCAACTACCCGCCTTCTAAGAAGTAGAAATACCGAAATAGAAATCTACTAGGGAGTAGATAACGCAACTGGTCGTGTACTAAGAAGTAAATAACCAAACTGTATCTATACTAAGAATTACATATCTTAATTTGTCGTCAACTAAGGCGTAGATAACCCAACTGTGCCTCATCTAACCCAACTCGTATTCTACTAAGGAGTCAACTAAAAAGTAGTTGTCTGCTAAGGAGTAGATAACTTGTCGTCTACTAAGGAGTATAAAACCTAACAGGCCGCCTACTTAGGAGTATAAAACCTAACAGGCCGCCTACTAAGGAGCAAAAACACCATCTGGTCCTCTACTAAGAAGTGTACTAAGGAGTAGATAACCCAACTTGCCATCTACTGAGGAGCAGATAACCCAACTGGTAATCTACTAAAGACTAGATGAACAAACTGTATTCGTATTAAAGATTAAATAACTCAATTTGTCGTCAACTAAGGCGTAGATAACCCATCTCGTTTACTAAGGAATAAATAACTCAACTCTTCGTTTAGTAATGAGTAGATAATCTAATTTGTTATCAATTAAAGAGTAGTTGTCAGCTAAGGAGTAGATAACTCAACTGGCCTCATACTTAAGAGTAGATAACTCAAGTGGCCGCCTTCTAAGGAGTAGAAACAGCAACTGGTCCTCTACCAAGGAGTATATAACCGAAAAAGACCTCTACTAGGGAGTAGATTATCTAGCTGATCGGCTACTAAGGAGTAGATAATGCAACTGGTCATATACTAAGGAGCAGATAACCGAACTGGTCGTCTATTTCATTTCTTTTTATTCATACGTTGCAATGCACAAGCCAACAAGGCCAATTTGACAGCATTACTGAAGGCAACTGGGTTAAGGAGTAGATAACCCAAGTGTATCCGTACTAAAGATTAGATAACCCAACTGACCCCTCTGCTAAGGATTAAATAAACAAATTCGTTTGGTATTGGTTAGAAAATGTATTAATTGTATATGATAATGAGTGAAATTAATGCAGATGAATCTTTTGTGAATAATGCTACAAGTTACTTACATATTTGAAAATGAGTGAAATTAATGGATACACAGGGATCTTTTGTGAATGTCATTTTCTCTATGAAATATACTACAAGTTACTTACCTTCTAGATTGCGCTGCCACATAGTATATACGTTTAATATGCTTATCTCTTATCTCTGGGGCATGTAACAATGAGACTTCATAACCCACATTGGCATCATTAGCCTAAAATCATAATAAGAACTTGTTAGAGAAATAATAAAAAACAACTTTTAAAAAACATTTCAAATAATTCTCCCCTACAGATCCCACCAAGTTTACTCTTCATTCTGAGATTCGTTTTTGTTTACCTTTACACAATCACTAACGTGTATAGGTTGGCCATTACAAAAGGCTCCCTGCCCCAGTTTTGTCGTATAGATTTTCTTTTGTGCCGGTGTATTGACTATACCCAAAACTATTTGTTTATTTATTGCCAAACCAATTGATATACAAGTATGTGGTATTTGTTTAATGAAATTCGATGTACCATCCACAGGATCTATAATCCAGGTGGGAGCATCTGTTAGCTCTTTGCAAATATTATCATTCTTCGCCGTATCCTCTTCTCCAATAAATTTATGCTGCGGATAGGTTTTCAAAATTTCCGACCATAAGAATTCCTCAATACGATTGTCATAGTCTGTGACCACATCGTAGAAATCACTTTTGATATCGACACGCTTTGAGGCTTTATTATAGCCTTCCATAAAAAGTTCACCGGCCTTCAAAGCCAGTGGATAAATGAAATCGTACAGTTCATTTATAAGTTCTTGGCTGGCCATTTTTCTTTTGTTTGTTTCTTAGTAATCAGTTAGCTCTGTTATATGTATTGATTTATGTTAAAATTCTCGCTTCTTTATAATTGTTTTTAGTATTTAAATTAAATTGTTGCGCTTTAAAATTGAATTCGCTCAGTTTGACTGAAAGTTCAATTGATACTGTCGCTCTCGCAGACGCTGGCTGCTGTTGTATGGTGGTAAACACTGACAAGATTTCAGATTCGATCACAGCTTTTCCTTTCCACTTTATAACGAGTTTCTAAACAAAATACAAAAATAAAAATACAGTTAGTTACCTCTTATTTGTTTAATATCTACACTACATACGTACCAATATTATGTACCAACATTTAGCTGAGCTGGTGCAGTGCTCTCTCTATTTTGGGAGCAGTAATTGTGTTGGCAGTGGCGTAGTCAGTATTTATGACAGCCATAAGTCTCATTATCAAACTTCACAGTCCGTCCTTACCTATGTAATCATATAAAATTTTATGTTTGAAAGAAAACATTTCGTATACAACATAACAAAAAAACTGGTATATTTCATTATCATACAACTTAAAGATTAATGTGTGATAAATGACGTAGAACTAGATAAAAAACACCAGCAAAAAATCTCACTTTTATTCATTTGAAGTTTAGCTCAATTTCATGTTAGAAACCAGCAAAAATGTTAAAAAAAATCAGATCAAATCCTAGTAAGGCTTAGCTTTAGATTTGTAATTAATACAATTATGTTTGTTATATACTCATCTGCTTGTGGAGCACATCTTTATTCAATCTCTTTCAATCGATCATTGCACCCCCCAAAGAAAAAAGTAATATTCTTCAACATTAATATTATCACAAATTAGCATGACTACATACAACACCTCATTAAAATATTGTTACAGACACCGTTTTCTTGCGTCTTTCTTATCGGCAAATGATTCATTTGAACACATACGTATATATCGGAGTACTTCAATTTTGTATTGATGCGTTCTCAAAATGAGTCATCTTCAATGAACATTTTTTGGAGAAAAACTATCAACGATGAACTTTTCTTAGAGATAAGTCATCAACGATGAACCTTTCTTAGAGAAAAGTCCTCAACGATGAAACTATCTTAGAGAAAAGTCCTCAACGATGAACTTTTCTTATAGAAAAGTCATCAACGATGAGCATTTCTTATAGAAAAGTCGTCAACGATGAGCTTTTCTTATAGAAAAGTCATCAACGATGAGCTTTTCTTATAGAAAAGTCATCAACGATGAGCTTTTCTTATAGAAAAGTCATCAACGATGAGCTTTTCTTATAGAAAAAGTCATCAACGATGAGCTTTTCTTGTAGAAAAGTCATCAACGATGAGCTTTTCTTATAGAAAAGTCATCAACGATGAGCTTTTCTTATAGAAAAGTCATCAACGATGAGCTTTTCTTATAGAAAAGTCATCAACGATGAGCTTTTCTTATAGAAAAGTCATCAACGATGAGCTTTTCTTATAGAAAAGTCATCAACGATGAGCTTTTCTTATAGAAAAGTCATCAACGATGAGCTTTTCTTATAGAAAAGTCATCAACGATGAGCTTTTCTTATAGAAAAGTCATCAACGATGAGCTTTTCTTATAGAAAAGTCATCAACGATGAGCTTTTCTTATAGAAAAGTCATCAACGATGAGCTTTTCTAATAGAACAGTCATCAACGGTGAGCTTTTCTTATAGAAAAGTTATCAGCGATTAGCTTTTATTACACAAAAAAAGTCATCAACGATAAGCTTTTCTTATAGAAATGTCGCACTGATGACCTTTTCTTATATAAAAGTTATCACCGATGAGCTTTTATTATAGAAAAGCCATCACCCATGAGCTTTTCTTATAGTAAAGTCATCACCCATGAGCTTTTCTTATAGAAAAGTCAACAACTATGAAAATTCATTTGTTGAAAAATCGTCATTTTGTTATGAAAATTATTTAAAATATATTGTATTTACAATTTAGTTTATCTTTTCTTATTAACTTCTACATAAATCTTTCATTTATTTTCTAGGGCCCTCCAACTGGTCCCGGCCAAGTGCCACCAGGACCACCAGAGCGAGCGGGACAAGAAAATTTACATGCTCTGCAGCGAGCCATTGATACCATGGAAGAGAAAGGACTTCAGGAAGATCCACGCTACACCCAACTCTTGGCTATACGAGCCACATCCAAGCATCAACATTTAACCAGCAATCAGATCAACATGTTAAGAACACAAATTACCGCCTATCGTATGCTGGCTCGTAATAAGCCTATTTCGTTGCAAATGCAACAGGCCTTCCAGCAGGCGGCACAGCAACAAGCTGCCGCCGTAGCGGCTGCTCAGCAACAACAGCAGCAACAACCGCCCAATACAATACCTGGACATCCGGGAGTTCCGGGACCGGCTCCTTTGCCTCCTGTACCGCAACAACAACAACAACCTGGGCCAGGACAAGCAGGCACGCCGCCACAATGTTCAACACCACCAGCGTCACCTTATGGACAACCACCAAATGCTGGCAAAATGCAGCCACCACCACATGTGCAGCAACAACAACTGCCACCCGGGGCTGTACCACAACCAGGACCACCGCCCAACGTGCAAGATATGCATCAAATTCCTAATGGCGGTAAACCCACAGGACCTCCTATGATGGGTGGCGGTCAACCGCCCATATCATCACCCATGCCAGCCACAATGGCAGCCCAAGGCATACGTCCACCTGGCCCAGCTGGTATGCCACCGCAGGGTGTACCCAAACACGGAGCACCACCGCCACAACAACCAATGCCCAAACCCAATCGCATCACAACCGTGGCCAAGCCTCAAGGTTTAGATCCAATTATTTTGCTGCAGGAACGGGAAAATCGTATTGCCTCACGCATCGCCTTGAGAATGCAAGAACTACAACGTTTGCCAGCCACAATGCCGGAAGATTTGCGTCTACAAGCCGCCATAGAGTTGCGGGCTTTACGGGTTTTAAATTTCCAGCGTCAGCTGAGAACGGAAATTGTCCAATGTACGAGACGTGACACCACCTTAGAGACCGCCGTCAACATCAAGGCTTACAAACGCACCAAACGTCAGGGTCTAAGAGAAGCTCGAGCCACCGAGAAATTGGAGAAGCAACAAAAGCTCGAAGCCGAACGTAAACGCAGACAGAAGCATCAAGAATTTTTGGCAGCCGTTTTGCAACATGGCAAAGATTTCAAAGAGTATCATCGTAATAACAAAGCTCAGTTGGCGCGCATCAATAAGGCCATTATGAATCATCATGCCAACGCTGAACGGGAGCAAAAGAAGGAACAAGAGCGCATTGAAAAGGAACGTATGCGACGTTTGATGGCCGAAGATGAAGAAGGCTATCGTAAACTTATCGATCAAAAGAAAGACAAACGTCTGGCCTTCCTACTCTCCCAGACCGATGAGTACATTAGCAATTTAACGCAAATGGTGAAACAACACAAAGACGATCAAATGAAGAAGAAGGAAGACGAACACAAACGTTTGCTGCAATACAAAAAGGAGCTGCTAATGAGTGGTGAGTTTATGAATATCGATGATAGTTGCATAGCTGCCGACCTACATGTCACCGTGGTGGAAACGGCAACCGGCAAAAAGCTAACCGGTGAGGATGGTCCCGTATTGAAGAACTTGCTGCGCTGGTTGGAACAGCATCCTGGCTGGGACTGGGCTGAAGATGAAGAGGAAGATACCAAGGAAGAAGAGGAGGCTAAACAAAGGGAATCCCAAGAAAGGGACCAGGAAATGAGCGAAGGAGAAAAGAAGGAGGACCCCGAGAACAGCGAAGAGAAAAAAACGGAAGAGGAAGTGCAGGAATTCATTAAAAAAGTCAAGGTGGAAGATGATGAATATCGTACCGAGGAGCAGACCTACTACAGCATTGCTCACACCATACACGAAAAGGTCACGGAGCAGGCCAGTATTTTGGTTAATGGCCAGCTTAAAGAGTACCAGATCAAAGGTCTGGAATGGCTGGTCTCTCTGTATAATAACAATCTAAATGGAATTCTAGCCGATGAGATGGGTTTGGGTAAGACTATACAGACCATTTCTTTGGTCACGTATCTAATGGATCGCAAAAAGGTCATGGGTCCATTTTTAATTATTGTACCCCTTTCCACACTGCCCAATTGGGTGTTGGAATTTGAGAAATGGGCTCCCTCCGTTGGTGTGGTAAGCTACAAAGGTTCCCCGCATGGTCGACGTTTGCTGCAAAATCAAATGCGGGCCACGAAATTTAATGTTCTCCTAACCACCTATGAATATGTGATCAAAGATAAGGCTGTCTTGGCCAAAATTCAATGGAAGTATATGATCATCGACGAAGGTCATCGTATGAAAAATCATCACTGCAAATTGACTCAAGTATTGAACACCCATTACATTGCTCCCTATCGGCTACTCTTGACGGGTACTCCGTTGCAAAACAAATTGCCCGAGTTGTGGGCTCTATTGAATTTCCTTTTGCCCTCCATTTTCAAGTCCTGTTCCACTTTTGAACAGTGGTTTAATGCCCCCTTTGCCACCACTGGTGAAAAGGTGGAACTGAATGAAGAAGAAACTATTTTGATTATTCGTCGTCTGCATAAAGTATTGCGTCCCTTCCTCCTGAGACGTTTGAAAAAGGAAGTAGAACATCAATTGCCGGACAAGGTGGAATATATAA
Organism: Eudasyphora cyanicolor; assembly: GCA_963930755.1. Classification (NCBI taxonomy): domain Eukaryota; kingdom Metazoa; phylum Arthropoda; class Insecta; order Diptera; family Muscidae; genus Eudasyphora; species Eudasyphora cyanicolor. The sequence goes on along the minus strand of OZ005735.1, from coordinate 16,097,963 downwards.
TTAAATGTGACATGTCCGGTCTGCAGAGAGTACTCTATAAACATATGCAAAGTAAGGGTGTCCTCCTCACCGATGGTTCTGAGAAGGGTAAACAGGGCAAAGGCGGAGCCAAGGCCTTGATGAATACCATTGTACAGCTGCGTAAACTTTGTAATCATCCCTTTATGTTCCAACACATTGAGGAGAAGTTCAGTGATCATACGGGGGTGCATGGCATGGTGTCGGGCCCCGATCTATATCGTGTCTCGGGCAAATTTGAACTACTGGATCGTATTTTGCCAAAACTTAAGGCTTCAAATCATCGAGTTTTGCTTTTCTGTCAAATGACACAATGTATGACTATTATCGAGGACTATCTTGGCTGGCGCCAATTTGGCTATTTGCGTTTGGACGGTACCACCAAGGCCGAAGATCGTGGTGAACTCTTGCGCAAATTCAATGCCAAGGACTCGGACTATTTTGTATTCCTCTTGTCTACACGTGCCGGCGGTTTGGGTTTGAATTTACAAACTGCCGACACTGTAGTGATCTTCGATTCCGATTGGAATCCCCATCAAGATTTACAGGCCCAAGATCGTGCCCATCGTATTGGTCAACGTAATGAGGTGCGCGTTTTGCGTCTGATGACAGTAAATTCGGTGGAAGAACGTATTCTGGCCGCAGCTCGTTACAAGCTGAATATGGACGAAAAGGTTATCCAAGCCGGTATGTTCGATCAAAAGTCCACAGGCAGTGAACGTCAACAATTCTTGCAAACTATTTTGCACGCCGATGATGCTGACGAAGAAGAAGAGAATGAAGTGCCCGACGATGAAGTGGTTAACATGATGATTGCTCGCAGTGAAGACGAAATTGAGCTCTTCAAGAAAATGGATATTGAACGAAAATTGGAAGATGAACGTCTGCATCCGGGACGTGAGCGTTTGATAGATGAATCCGAATTGCCCGACTGGTTGACGAAAGACGATGACGAGGTTGAACGTTGGCATACCTATGATGAAGATACTATTTTGGGTAAGTGTCGATAAAATAAAGAATCAAGATGGTCTTCTATGTTTTGGAATGCAATAAACTTATAGATATGTCATGAACGATAAACTTTTCGTATAGAAAAGTCATCAGCGACGAAGAGTCATCATTAATGAAATGTTCTTATAGAAAAGTCATCAATGATGAAATTTCCTTATAGAAAAGTCTTTAACGAGGAACTTTTCTTATAGAAAAGAAGTCATCAATGATGAGATTTTCCTGTAGAAAAGTCGTCAACTATGAGTTTTTGTTATAGAAAAGTTATCAATGATGAACTTTTCTTATAGAAAAGTCATCAATGATGAACTTTTCTTATAGAGAATTCATCAATGATGATCCTTTCTTATAGAAAAGTCATCAATGATGAACTTTTCTTATAGAAAAGTCATCAATGATGAACTTTTTTTTTTATAGAAAAGTCATCAATGACAAACTTTTCTTATAGAAAAGTCATCAATGACAAACTTTTCTTATAGAAAAGTCATCAATGACGAATTTTTCTTATAGAAAAGTCGTCAATGATGAACTTTTCTTATAGAAAAGTCATCATCACTTATCAAAGTCATCAATGATGATGACTTTTCTATAAGAAAAGTCATCAATGATGAACTTTTCTTATAGAAAAATCGTCAATGATGAACTTTTCTTATAGAAAAATCGTCAATGATGAGTTTTTCGTAGAGAAAAGTCATCAATGATGAACTTTTCTTATAGAAAAGTTATCAACGATAAATTTTTCTTATAAAAAAGCCATCAACGATAAGAAAAGCTCATCAATGAAAAGCTTTTCTTTTAGAAAAGTCATCAATGATAAGAAACGCTCAACAATGATAAGCGTTTCTTTTAGAAAAGTCATCAATGATGAGCTTTTCTTTTAAAAAAGTCATCAATGATGAGCTCTTCTTATAAAAAAGTCATCAATGGTGAACTTTTCTTATAAAAAAGTCATCAATGATGAAAATTTTTTTTATAGAAATGTCATCAATGATGAACTTTTATTATATGATGAAGTTTTCGTATAGAAAAGTCATGAACGATGAACTTTTCTTATAGAAAAGTCATCAACGATAAATTTTTCTTATGGGAAAGTCATCAACGATAAGAAAAGCTCATCAATGATAAGCTTTTCTTTTAGAAAAGTCATCAATGATGAGCTTTTCTTATGAAAAAGTCATCAATGATGAGTTTTTCTTATAGAAAAGTCATCAATGGTGAGATTTTCTTACAAAAAACTCATCAATGATGAGCTTTTCTTATACGAAAGTCATCAATGATGAACTTTTTTTTATAGAAAAGTCATCAATGATGAACTTTTCTTATATGATGAATTTTTCTTATAGAAATGATGAAGGTTTCTTATAGAAAAGTCATCAACGATAAATTTTTCTTATAGAAAAGTCATCAAGGATGAACTTTTCTTATAGAAAAGTCTTCAACGATAAGAAAAGATCATCAATGATAAGCTTTTCTTTTAGAAAAGTCATCAATGATGAGCTTTTCTTACAGAAAAGTCATCAATGATGAGCTTATATAGATTAACTTTTCTTATAGATGGCAAAATATGTGGTTACGAAGTTCAACGATATTTTCGTATAATAATATTTAAATTTTATCCCATGTTTTCAGGTCGTGGATCCCGTCAACGCAAAGAGGTCGACTACACGGATAGTCTTACCGAAAAAGAATTACTACGAGCCATTGATGATGGCGTCGAGTTCGATGAAGAAGATGAAGAGGAGGAAGCCAAACGTAAGAGACGTAAACGAAAAAATCGTAAAGATGACTCGGACGATGAGTCTTTAGTGGGTCAATCCATCAAGCGGAGACGTCGTCAAAATATCGACAAAAAGCTTAAAAAACAAATGAGTAAAGTTATGTCAGCTGTCATCAAATACACCCACGATGATGGACGTATACTTTCGGAACCTTTCATGAAGCTACCTTCGCGTCAACGGTTACCGGACTATTATGACATCATTAAAAGGCCGGTGGATATAAAGAAAATATTGCAACGCATCGAAGATTGTAAATATGCCGACTTGGATGATTTGCAAAAAGATTTTGTGCAATTGTGTCAAAATGCCCAGATTTATAATGAAGAAAATTCGCTAATATATTTGGACTCTATAGAAATGGAAAAAGTTTTTGTAAATGTTCGACAACGTATTAGCGCAGCAGCTGCCTCGCAGGCATCGTCGGTAGCCGGAGAAAGTGGTGGTGGCGGTGGGGCATCTGATAACTCTGAAAATGAAGAGGAAGAGACCCAGGATAATTCTGATGATGAAGAAATAGCCACCACCTCGGCGGCGGCAGTTAAGATGAAACTTAAACTGAATAAATCGGTGACCAGTACACCATCTACGCCCACTCCATCTACACCAGCAGCTCCGGTAAGTGCTTCGGCAAGTAAAAAACAAACAAGACGCAAGCGTTCACAAAAGAAATACACAATCTCAGATGATGATGACGATGATATGGATTAGCTACCACTTGGAGTGGTATTTTCTTTACAGCAGCAACAACAACACCAACATACCAATGAACGAAGTCATGGGAATTCATAGGATTCTCATTATGGTTCTGAATGGATTAACTCGTCATCTGAAATTTTTAAAAATGATAACAAGCTACAATTGCTATGATTTTCTTGATATACACTTTAAGTTGGCATTCTGTACTAAACTTTATATTTATTCCAAAAGAAAAAGGCCCTCTGAATATTCCTCCCCCTTGTAGATTCTTGTTTTGTAATTTAGACCGTCTACAGATTTCCTGGCGGATTTCTATTTAAAGATTTCAGTTGCCTCATTTTTTTTATTATGCTCAATTCTACTTATGTCTTTCTCTATCACTTAGGTACTTTAAGTATTCTTGTCATCTATAATATTGGCGAATAAACAAACGTATACCTAAAATAAAGTCGCACACTCACATTAAGATTTAAAAAAATACAATAAATTAAACAGGATTTCACAAAAAATAAATATTCAAAATTAAAAATTATAGATAATAATCAGACAAATAAAATCAAATAAAAAATATAATAAAACCTAGATTTGTTAATTGAAATCACGAGCCAGTTGGTGGAAATTTCCGGCAGCTGCCGCTTTTATCGATTGGAACTTTTTTCAAGTAGTCCTCCTAAGTGGAAACAATTGCATTATTTTATTTTTTAATTTTATTTGCATTTACATATTTGATATACAATATTACAAAAAACATTTTAAAAACAAAAGAACAAATAAATACAGCATAAGATTGTATATAAGTCCATTTAATTAACATTCAGTCACATTTATAATTTCGCTTTTGAAAACAAAAAATCGGAAGCATTTAATGCCAGAAATAAATGCACCAAAAATAAAAAGATTTCGAGACACCACCGGGTATACACAAGAAAAATTGCCACAACTATTGAAAAATCTTAAGGAAAGACTAGAGAAGAACTAGCGCTCTGGCCAGTATTTCATCGCCAATATAGGTATACATACACCTGTGATAATGCTTGATATTAAATTAACACTATGATTATCAATAATCCTCAAGCCACTAATGTATCTTACGCCTGCGGAGGGGGTATCCACTATTTTACCCTCTTCATCAATGCCGGAATATTGTAAGGTTGCTCCTAACAATGAATCAACTAGCGATCCAAATAAACCCGCAAAGCCGCCCCAAAATATCATAGGCCATTGAGGCGGAGCGACCACATGCATGTGAGCGGAGGCGGTAAAATAAATGACAATAAAGTAAGCTATTCCAACTACTACTCCCGCGACGAAACTGACAAATAAACCAATAAGAGAGACACCGCCGTTGGTGCCCCGGGGTACCTTCTTAAATGAGGTGATGAGATAAGGATCTGTTTTCGATAAAACGCTACCTAGTTCGCTGGCCCAAGTGTCACCATTGCAGCTAGCAAAGACGGCTGGAAAAGCAGACACCATTTTAGTTTTGAGCATAATCAATTTGAAGAGCCTCACTTACCCATTACAGCTATGCCTAACCAGCTAGCTCTGTAATCTTTAACAAAATCAATAGTTCTTTCACTACTTCCGACATCTATTAAATATAAAATAGCCAACTGGGTGGCCATGCCGGAGTTGCACAAAACCTGGACCCAATTACGTTGACCTTCACCTAGAAAAAAAAACAGAAACATTAACTTCCACTACTGGGAAAACTCTTACGGCCATGTTTTTTTCCGGATGTTGATTGAATCTGAATTTTGTCCCTCGGAATCTTTTTCTTTGAACTCAAATGGTACTGCTTGTATCGATTTTGCTTCGAATATAAAAATGAAAGCGATATGCATTTGTATATAATCTTCAAAAGTTCACAAACTAAAATTACTCAGATTTAGTTCCCGACTTACACGAGGCAACTTTAGATCGGAAGTTCATAGGAGAGAGATGCAGGAGGAACTAAAGTTGCCTCCTGTGAATCGGAACGTATGAAACAGAATTTCGAATTCAATCCGGAATACAGAACAGATGGGTGTGTTACCTACCTTCCTTGAAATCTTTTTCAATTTTCCTTTTCATATGTGATCGAAACTTGGTTGCTCTCGAAGATGTGAAAAAGAAAGCGGCCAAACTTGCGAAGAATGCATGTGAAGCAATAGATAGGATTATAGCTACCAAAATACCCAAACAAGCTCCCGACTTGTTTACAGACTTTCGTTTCAGAGCAACAACCATTAAAAGAAACGGAGCCAGTATGGAAAACAACCATCTGGTGGGAGGAATAACTGGAGATTCTGCTAAAGAGAAAGAACATAGAAACATATTAATCACCATATAGTTTAGGAATTTTGTACAATTCATTTACGACTGAAGACTGCACCTTCGAACTCATTCCACCATAACTTGGAAATAAATGAGTTGCCCAGCCACATAAACAATGAAATTGGAATTGAAAGTCCACAGAATAAAATCGGCAACCAGTCGTGTATATTTATTTTCATTTTAAAGTGGTTATAAATCGGTAAAAATAAAAAATAATATTTGCTTATATTATAGCGGGCGGGTAGTATAAACAAATGCAAGCAACAGCTAGCTTTCTTTTCTGTCAGAAACTAACATTGAGACTGCCACTTCAATTTGAGCGAAAGCGTGGGCATCTGTCAAAAACATTAGAGCTGGGTCGTTCCTGAACGAACGCGTTCAATTGAACGATTCCCTTGAAGGAACGATTGGAACTGGTTCCTGCTATGTCGTTCATTTAGTTCCATCGTTCACTTCGGATCTTTTGCTGTTATTCATCTTTCGTTCATTTTACCATTCTTGTCTTTTGCGCAGCTATTTAATTGTTGCAAAATTTACCGAACAATGATTTCTCTAGTTACTACACTAAATGTATTACAAAATTAAAAGCTGGTGTCGTTCGGAGGTATTAATTTTTTACCTTCATCAGTCTTTTCCACAGTGCCACATTACATGCGTTTAACAATTGTTATTTAAATGAAATCAGCAGAAAGAACATAATTAAATAAATTAAAAATATATTTTCAATTTCCTTGTCTGCCAAAATTGTTTTATCACGTTCATAAAAGAAGACTGAACGAGTAAACAAACATCTGTTGTGATGTTTGACCGAATGAATGTCATTTGAACGAAGGAGCCAAAAGGAACGATGGAACGAAAAGACTGATCGAGTTCCTTTATCGGAACGGAACGAAAAGGACCGGTCCGGTCAGTGAACGATAATGCCCAACACTAAAAAACATACGCGCGTAGTATCATATAATAGTACAAAATAATACCAACAGTAACGCTCGCGTAGCGTAACGAATCAGCTGATGAACAAATGAATGAATGTCACATGCCACGTTTTTTATGTTTTGGATAATTGTTTCAGCGGTAAAAGTTACGGCGGCGCTAAAGTTATGTTACGATTACGTTTACACTGGCTGAATTTTCAGCAGATTAGCGGCGTTGTGGGCAAAATGCACGTAGAAAGCACTTTGGCCCAAATTTCATCCTACTGTTTTCTGTGCACACAACAACACTTTGACAGACGTCGGACGCATTTCACTGGTATTTAAGAAATACCCTTTACCTTGTATCATTGTATCATGGTTAGTACCTCATGCACATGTCAAACAGTCAAAGAAAACACATTCACAATAAAGATCATAATACTGCCGGCGAAGGCATTTTAAGTTTCCGAGCAACGAAAATAAACAGTTTCATAAAAATCTTCTAGAAAAAATTGATAAAACCCGATTTCGTCTAAGATACAATAATCTTATAATATACACGCGGAAAATGGCAGATGGCGATAAAATTGAAGTACGTGACATTACTCGCATTGAGCGCATAGGAGCTCACTCACACATTCGTGGGCTTGGTCTGGATGATGTCTTGGAGGCCAGAGCTGTCTCTCAGGGCATGGTGGGCCAGAAAGATGCCCGTCGTGCCGCCGGTGTTGTAGTTCAAATGGTCAGAGAGGGTAAAATAGCTGGACGCTGTATTTTGCTCGCCGGCGAACCAAGTACAGGAAAAACGGCCATTGCAGTGGGTATGGCTCAGGCTTTGGGGACTGAAACCCCATTTACCAGTATGTCAGGATCTGAAATTTATTCATTGGAAATGAGTAAGACCGAGGCTTTGTCTCAATCTTTACGTAAAAGTATTGGAGTACGTATTAAGGAGGAGACCGAAATTATAGAAGGTGAGGTGGTAGAGATTCAAATTGATCGACCGGCCACCGGCACTGGACAAAAAATTGGAAAGGTAGGTGTTTTCAAATATTTGTTCAATTGTTTTATTTTACTTAAGAACACTCTCTTAGGTTACCTTGAAAACCACCGAAATGGAAACCAATTACGATCTGGGCAATAAAATTATCGAGTGCTTTATTAAAGAGAAAATTCAAGCTGGAGATGTTATAACCATTGACAAAGCTTCTGGTAAAGTTTCCAAATTGGGTCGTAGCTTTACAAGAGCCCGTGATTATGACGCAACTGGCGCCCAAACACGTTTCGTCCAATGCCCCGAGGGAGAATTGCAAAAGCGTAAAGAAGTTGTACACACGGTTACTCTGCATGAAATTGATGTTATTAACAGTCGCACACATGGCTTCTTGGCATTGTTCTCCGGTGATACTGGTGAGATCAAACAGGAAGTAAGAGATCAGATCAATAACAAAGTATTGGAATGGCGTGAAGAGGGTAAAGCCGAAATTAATCCAGGAGTTTTGTTTATCGATGAAGTCCATATGTTAGACATCGAATGTTTCTCCTATTTAAATAGAGCTTTAGAGTCTGATATGGCTCCTGTGGTGGTAATGGCCACAAATCGCGGCATAACCCGCATTCGTGGTACCAATTATCGCAGCCCACATGGCATACCCATTGATTTGCTCGACCGCATGATAATCATACGCACCGTTGCCTACTCGGAGAAGGAAATGAAAGAGATATTGAAAATACGCTGCGAAGAAGAAGATTGTCTAATGCATCCCGATGCTTTAGCAATTCTGACTAGAATTGCAACTGAGACCAGTTTACGTTATGCCATTCAATTGATCACAACAGCGAATTTAGTGTGCCGACGTCGTAAAGCCACTGAAGTGACTACAGAAGATGTGAAGAAGGTTTTTTCACTATTCTTGGATGAAAATCGTTCAAGTCAAATATTAAAGGAGTACCAAGAAGAATATATGTTTAGTGAGATCGAAGAGGAAATTTCGGATAATACCACAATACAGCCGAAACGTGAAGAGGACGGAGGCGGTGATGGACAGGCAATGGAGCATTGAATTTTGGCCACAAAGGATGGCACTCACACATAACTATTCAGTTTTTAGAGCTGTATATCACAACATTCTCACTAATATATGGTCGGACTTTTTTTAAGACATATGCAACTTACATACATATACATATATCTAAATACATAAAAATATTTTTCATTGTTTGCGTTTGATTTGATATCAATAAATTTGTAATTAATATATTCTTTATTTAAATATTGTTGTTTTTTGTAACTGTAAACGCCGATATACAGAGTTGTTATGGAATCCGATGGTTTTCGGAATCGGAATTGAAATCGAGAAAAAAATAACTGATGTCACAGGAGGTTATTTTTCGATTTCAATTCCGATTCGGACAACAGTCGAATTCCACAACAACCCTGATAGGTTCGGTTAGGTTAGGTTGAATAGAGGACACGTTTAAACGTCGCATGTCCATGGACATACACTTAAGCCATTGGTTCGGCCTGTTGTGCGCTCCTTATTTATGATTTGTATTCCCCGCGGATTACAGAAAATCGGTACTAGACACGAATTTTCTCAGTATCTTCCAGTCATATCCTCTGAGATGAGTCAAGTCTGGCAAAATGTTGGAACCGAAATATCGGGATCTTGCATGTGTGAAAGCTGGATGTTTTCCCTGCATGCCCTGCACTCGTCGTTTTCTGCTAGTCATATGCGATGAAGATGTGCCTGTCCCGTTAGAACACTCATCATCTTACTAATCTCGATCTTAGGCTCGGTTACTATAATGGAAAAATAAACTAAATTAAAATATCTTGGCATAATTGTAATCTGCACATCTAGAGTTTTGCAACAAAGTTAATCGGATCATTTTTATTACTTAAAATTGTAGAAATAAATCGTTTATGATTATTTACAGACTTGTTTGATAATGTGTAGTAAAGCGTTACTGAAGCTTTTTGATTTTAAGTCTCCCTTGCCAATTTTATTTTTTTTACAAATGCAGCAAAAAAATTCCAGAAAAGGTAAGTTTTTACATATCTATCGAATTGTTGGCTAAATTGCACGAAATCAAATATTAATATATCTCGTTCCACTGGGACCCACCCATGGAACCGGAACCCGAATAGTTTGAAAAAAAGTTTGAAAGTAGGCCCCGTAAGTTTCCGGGGTCCTACGATATTTGGGCCATAAAACTGCAAAAAAATGTGGAACGAACAGGATATTTCTCAGAGATCAATAAATAAGTATGTAGGTATATCGTTGCTGCGCCTGAAAAAAACTTGGAATTTTGCATACCCTCACTTTAGTGGAGGAGGGTACATATCATGACCAAACTGACCAAAAGTGTAACACACCTAGGTTTGGCGGAATCTGTTTTAGGACATTTTTAATCATTTGAGAAAAATAAGTTCGTCTCTCTGTCTGTCTGGTACGCACGATAACTCTCGAAAGGAGTAGTCGATTGCCTTAAAATTTTTGTATGTGGTAATATTTGTTTTATCTCAGGCTAAGTAGGAAGATGCCCCCCACAAAAACTTCTAATTTTGTGAAATATTTATTCTCTCTTCTATACTACTTATCCGAATATTCTGTATTCTACGCAGCACTAATGTACGAGTATCTATCTTGTAGCTCCCACACAAAGAGATCATTTGTACAAAATGTTAACAGCTTATGCCTTTAATACCAGTGCAAAAATCCTTGAAATTTTGTGCAGTGTAATGCTTTACATTACATACTTTCTACATTGCTTCTCCCCTTTTGGTAACTCCCACACAAGTTCGTCTCTCTGTCTGTGCAGTGTAATGCTTTACATTACATACTTTCTACATTGCTTCTCCCCTTTTGGTACCTCCCACACAAAATGCCCAAATCATACCAAAATTGAATTGCTAATAATAAGGTATCCCTTTAAGACCCATATGTTCTTCGATCAATTCACCCGCTTATGGCCTATCTAAATATATAGTAGACATTTTAAAGAACTTGACAAAGGACTCTAATTATAACGTGAAAAATGCCGTACAATTCAAATCAAGAATTAACAACCAACAAATTGAAGATGACGATTTATTAATATCATTTGACGTAATCTCATTATTTCCCAGTATGCCAGTGAACTTAGCGATTAAGACGATAAAGGAGAAGTGGAATCAGATAGAAGAAAACACAAATATCCCTATGGACTTATTTATTGAAATTTTGACGTTTTGCATAAAAGATACCAGGTATTTTATGTACGAGGACAAGGTGTACGAGCAGCGCAAAGGATTACCAATGGGATCGTCAGCGTCACCGATAATTGCGGATATTATAATGGAGGAATTGCTGAAGTCTTCTATACAAATATTGGAAACAATAAAAATTTAAAATAGCTTAAACACCAGTTTTTTTAAATAATACATGACCTCAACCCAAACCTTCAAAAACTTCAATTGCTAATAACTTTAATGCCAGTGCTCATAAACACTTACAATTGGATACAGTGCAATGTCTTTCAAATATCTACTGTTTGGCCTAAAACAAGCATATTTGTGAAGTTCCTTCTGAAACCACTCACTCAAATTGACAGATTCATTCGAACACAATTTCCCCTTAACTGTGGAAGCAATCATCTTAATGTTTTCATATTGACCAAAATGTTTTCTCCTTTCTGGCTCCCATACATAGTAGTGAGGGTATATATGTATACCCTAAGACTAAGGTATACCTTGGTCAGTTACTCGAATGAAATGTTCTTACTTGTTGTACATACTTATTTATAACTCACCAAATGATATATCTCTTTCGGTTCACAATGCGCTAAAACGTCATATATATATAACGGGTGATCTAAGTAGAGATACTTTTTTCAATAGGCTTTTTTTTTACAGATTACGTGTGAGTAGTGTCACGCTGTCATGTTATTTTTGTTAAGTATTGTTTGGCATTTCATCATGGAAAGACTTACATCTAAACAACGTTGAGAAATTATTCAGTTTTATTATCAAAATAATCGTTCGCCAATTGCGCTAAGTCCATTTTTTTAATCCAAAAACACTTTCCAGTCGACCCACGACCTTGATACCCATGAGCAATATTTTAGCTGTCGTTAAGAGCTATCTTTTTGCCATTGACCGATACCCGATCCGACGTACCGGAATTATCGGTCCATATTTCTTCAAAAATGATGCCGGTGAGAACGTAACCGTCAATGGCGACCGTTATCGTGACATGATAACCGACTATTTGATGCCTGAAATTGAAATTGAATTTCAACAAGATGGCGCCACTTCTCACACATCGCATCAATCAATGGATTTGTTGAGAGAACACTTCGGTGAGCAGATAATTTTACGTTTTGGGCCGGTCGATTGGCCACCAAGATCGTGTGATATCACACCGTTAGACTTTTTCCTGTGGGGATATGTAAGGTCTAAAGTTTATGCGAACAAACCCGCTTCGATTCAGGCCTTGGAGCAAAACATCACGCGTGTCATTCGCCAGTTACCAGTCGAAATGCTCGAACGAGTCATCGAAAATTGGATTCAACGGATGGACCATCAGAGACGTAGCCGCGGCCAACATTTGTTAGACATAATCTTCAAAAAATGAATACCAAAGAATGTTCTTTCAAATGATAATAAACATTCCCCATTCAATTTGAATTTCCTGTGTTTTTTTTTTCTTTAAAAAGGTAGGGAACCTCGAAATGGATCACCCTATGTATAAGTATATTAACGGCCGTTTTCACAAAGTCTGTTTCTCTTACAGTTTGAGCTAACACACAGTTAAAGCTTAATTCGTTTTAGCTTTCGTCTAGTTCTAACCAGAAATGGTGAAAACTATAAACATTTCCAATTTGTTTGATTTTTGACTGCTTTAGTTTTGCCCACCAGTGTACATGTACCCTATTTTGAAATTCCAAACGTTGAAATAAAGTAAAATTTTTGGAACTTTGGCAGATGAAATGGAGTACATGAGTACCCCATAATTTAGAGAAGATTTTGAATTAATCATTTCAGATCAAAATGACAAAACGGAATATACATACCTTGTTTTGAGTACAAAAAATTGCCAAAAAAAAAAAACTTTAATGTTGTTTGTGATTTGTTAAAATGTTATTTCACTCATTCTTTTATTAGCCATGCATTTTATTGTGATTACAAAAATATATTTTTATATTCTCAATACACATCCCCAAACTTATTGTAAGTTAACTGTGTCGCTGCAATTCCTACATATGTATATATTTTTATTATTCATAATTAAGTGAAATAGTGAGTGATTTTTTTTTGGTTTTCCGTTTTTTTTTGCAATTATCACTGAAGTCATACAAGTTTATCATCTATCATCGACTTTTAATCATAAGTTCGTGTCATAAGTTCATTACAAGTTTAAACAGCTTAAAACTAAAAAAAGTGTTTATTTAATTAAATTTATAATTGAAGCTTGTGTTGAGTTTAAAGTTTTATGAGTACATAATTGATATTATTACTTTTATATATATATATATGTAAGTATACATATTCTATACATATAACTGCTCCGTTATTTGTTATCTTTTTGGGGGAAAGCGGTCTACATTTGGAAAAGTAGAGTGACATTTCTATTTAGTTACAGTTACATACATATATACTTCTTGACTAGATAAAATATCTTATTTTTTAATAATTAAAATTAAGAAAAAACTACATTAAATTAAGTTCAGAAAGTGTAGAATTATAAATTTAATACAAAATTAAAATGAAAATTGTATGTTTTTCAAATGACCCGACCGAACGATCTGTTTCTTTTTACAGAATTAATTACCGCAATCACTTAATGAGGTATGAGAGTTTTGTTATGTCCTAAAAATTTCTATATGAAATGTATGCGGTTTTATAGACTCGTAAACTTGATCTTGATTCAGTTGAAGAAGTGTAAGACTATGTACATTTAGTTAAAGCTTTTTGTGGTTTTAAAGAAGAGCATACTTTGCTATTGCAAAGATTATTTCTTACAAAAATATGCAATTTTCGTTAGATCTTAAGGTCGTTGTCTTACCGTTCTTGTGTCTTAGGTATGCATAAATACATACAAATCTATTCATGAGGTTTATGTACCGGGTTTTGAGTTGTTGAGTTTTCTATGCAGAGATAGAGGGGGCAGAACTAGTTACATTGATAAATTCTTAATTTTCCTTTTTATTATCCTGTAAATTTGGCGATAAATGGGTAGCTTTGCTGCCACGCTCATTATTTTGGGATTCATTGATTGTGGGCGATAAATCCACACGTTCGCTGCTCTGGGGTTTTCTTTGGCTGGCTCGTTGTCTTTTGTATATCTGAAAGAGAATAAACCACAGGGCCACATAGACGAAACCGAAATAATTAACCGCTCTGAAAACTTCAAGCCATCGGTCAAAGCTTAAGAAAATAAATGGTGTCAAACACCAGCCCATATAAATTAAATTGTAGGATTTCAAAGCAGCAAATTTCAGCAATTTAAATGGTGTGGTATTAACAAGAGTGGGATACTTATTTGCTATGGCTTTATGGTATGTATCTTCAACCTGTAAGAATGGGAAATGAAAAAGTGTGGTGATTAGTATAAAATTTGCGACGTACTTAATCGAAACTCATATATGCATATTTTTTATACCGAATTAAAAAAATTGTTTTTGGACAAAGATTTAGAGATATCTTGGGAGTTATGTAAGAACTATAAATGTTGGAGTAAATCGGGTTTGAAGACATATTAATTAATTTGAGCCATGGCTGGTGTGCACGCTAACTCCCGAAAGGGATAATCGAATTATTTTACATGTATTTGATATTTTCTCCATATGCCTATACTTGTTCTTGAACTGATGAAATATTCCTTACAACATATTGTGCTATTGATATAATACCACACACTACAAAAATAGTTTATACTCGTATATATGATTCTAATCCCCAGATGTCGCTGTAGTGGACTTATGTACAATATGCATTTTTATAGTGATTTTTCTTGAAACTCGGAATGTATGAAATTTTTAAAAATATATTAAAGAATAACAAACCAATACATGCCAAACAGATCGGCCGTCAGCTAGTTTTTTTATTTTTTAGTACACCTGAAGAAACGCTTTGTGGAATTTCTGAGATTTTTCCGATTACTCGTTTAGAAGTTATTTAAAAAATCGTTAGAGATTTCGCTCTGTGCTTACGATATATTAAAACCGTTGAATTGTCATAAAAGTGTATTGTGGGCACCAATAGTGATTGATTTTTTACAAGGAATTTTCTTGTCGAATACATCTCCCAAAAAATCCATCGATTTTTTGATATATATAAAAGTAACTACTTTTGTAGGAAGATTACACAGTGCGACAAAATATACTCAAGTTGAGAAGCAAATGACGCGATACTATTTTTCCTGTAGGTCCTGTCGAGTAAAACACGAATCTTTTTTGGGAATTCCCCGGACACCCCCCAAAATCCGGATTTACGGGTAAAAACCCGATTTTCTTGCCTTT
The DNA here is from genome assembly GCA_963930755.1 of Eudasyphora cyanicolor. Classification (NCBI taxonomy): domain Eukaryota; kingdom Metazoa; phylum Arthropoda; class Insecta; order Diptera; family Muscidae; genus Eudasyphora; species Eudasyphora cyanicolor. The sequence continues at coordinate 16,082,728 of OZ005735.1, read as the reverse complement.
TTTCACATGAACGCCTATAACTTTGTTAATTATTAAACCATTTTCAATCTCTATGATGTATACTTTGTTTATTTGAAGCTGTAGGAATATAGGTTTATTTGTCCTACAAACGCATTTTTTTCATTTTTGTCCGTAATTTTCTAGTTTAGACAATGTTTTTACCAATTCGCATTTCCAGAGCGATTTGACTGAAATTTGAAATGTCTCTGTGGTTTGTCTTGATATTAGTTTGTATATATGTTTCTAACCGGTAGATGGCGCTGTAGTGGACATATGGTCAAACAAACAAACCAATACATCCCAAACAGGACGGACAGGACAACGTCTGCTGGAGTCGGCTAATATAATATATTTAATTAGGAAAAAAATGCAACCAGTCTCTTAAAAATCCGTTTGCAATTGACCGAGTTATTAAAGTTTCATTAAAACTAAATCGGTATATAAACACTAGTTTTGGCCATTCAAATCAATAATGTCTGCTTGAGCGTTTCACTTTCAACTCGTCATCATCGTCAAAACTAGTATTTATGTACACATTTAGTTTTAATGAAACTTTAATAACTCCGACAATTGCAAACGGATTTTTTCAATTTTCTTGCCTTTTTTCACATGAACGCCTATAACTTTGTTAATTATTAAACCATTTTCAATCTCTATGATGTATACTTTGTTTATTTGAAGCTGTAGGAATATAGGTTTATTTGTCCTACAAACGCATTTTTTTCATTTTTGTCCGTAATTTTCTAGTTTAGACAATGTTTTTACCAATTCGCATTTCCAGAGCGATTTGACTGAAATTTGAAATGTCTCTGTGGTTTGTCTTGATATTAGTTTGTATATATGTTTCTAACCGGTAGATGGCGCTGTAGTGGACATATGGTCAAACAAACAAACCAATACATCCCAAACAGGACGGACAGGACAACGTCTGCTGGAGTCGGCTAATATAATATATTTAATTAGGAAAAAAATGCAACCAGTCTCTTAAAAATCCGTTTGCAATTGACCAAGTTATTAAAGTTTCATTAAAACTAAATCGGTATATAAACACTAGTTTTGGCCATTCAAATCAATAATGTCTGCTTGAGCGTTTCACTTTCAACTCGTCATCATCGTCAAAACTAGTATTTATGTACACATTTAGTTTTAATGAAACTTTAATAACTCCGACAATTGCAAACGGATTTTTTAAACAGATTAATTTATTCTATATACGAGGTATGTTCAAAGAATATCGCGAATTTTTAATTTCCGCGGGCTACGTGTATTTGATTTTTGTAGCGTTATGTTGGTACTCATGTCCCTTACTTATGCTGACAAGGTCGGCCATTTTGAATGTTTAGTTAATTTTTGACAGCTGTTGTGCTTCGATGTGTTTTAACTTGTCTTCGATTTTTGTCTATTTCAGAAAATGGATCAAAGAATCTGCATCAAATTTTGTGTGAAAAACAAAATAAAGTGCGCTGACGCATTCCGAATGTTGACTGTGGCATATGGTGAAGCTACCTTGGACCAAAGCAACGTTAATCGGTGGTACAAAATGTTCTTAGAGGGCCGAGAAGATGCGAAGAATGAACAGCGTGCCGGACGCCCGAGCTCGTCAACAACAGACGAAAACATCGCAGTTTTCTTTGATTGCAGGGGCGTGGTGCATTATGAGTTATTGCCACAGGGTAGTACGGTCAATAAAGAATATTACCTGCAAGTAATGCGCAAATTGCGCGAAGCAATCCGCCAAAAACGCTCGGATTTGTAGAAGAACAAAAACTGGCTTTTGCACCATGATAACGCCCCTGCACACACATCGTTGCTTGTGCGCGAATATTTGGCCAAAAACAACACAGTAATGGTGCCGCAGCCACCGTATTCCCCTGACCTAGCCCCCTATGACTATTTTTTGTTCCCAAAACTGAAAAGGCCCATGAAAGGACGACGCTACGCCACGATTGAGGAAATAAAGACGGCATCGAAGGAGAAGCTGAACAAGATCACAAAAAATGATTATTTGAAGTGCTTCGAGAATTGGAAAAAACGTTGGCAGAAGTGTATTATATCCGAGGGGAATTACTTTGAAGGGGACAAAATATATATTCATGAATAAATAAATACTTTTTAAAAAAATATGAATGAAATTTGAACATACGTAGTGTGTTCAAATATTTTTTAAACATACTACGTATGTAAATTAATTAATCGTGCGGTTATCTCACAATATAATTAGTAAAAACACTGCCTAAACTGGAAAATGACCTACAGAAATGAAAAAAAGTGTTTGTAGGACAAATAAACCTATATTCCTACACCTTAAAAAAACAAAATATACATCGTTCGAAAGGTCTAATTCTCTTCTTACCAAATTCCTCTAGAGATTGAAAATCGTTTAATAATTAACAAAGGGTTAGGCGTTCAAGTGAAAAAAGGCAAGAAAATCGGTTTTTTACCCGTAAATCCGTATTTTGGCAAATTCGTGGAACAAACGTTGTTCTTTCTACTCGCCGAGACCTACAAGAAAAATAGTATCGCGGTTTTTGGACTGTCGCACTGTGTTATCAGGTGTAAGGGGAACAGCGGGAGTGACGTGTGTTTTGGAAAAAATACTTCCTAAAGTGTCTCTTTTATTTTGTTCTTTGATGAGGAACATCTATTCCGAAGCAGTGTTCGGAAAAAATTGTACGCTATATGTAGATACGGTTCGTCCATAGAACGCAAACGCAATTTCTTTTTTTTTTTGTAATTGTGTATGTGTACGCAAACATAATACAGTACACTAAGATTTTGAGATGACGATCGCGAACACTATTATAACGTACGGTTCTTTGATCGCAAACGCTTCCTTGTAGTGGTTGTGGTTTTTTTAAGAGAACGCAAACAGAATACTCTACGTTTAGCGTTCAGTTCTTTTTTATGCGCAACAACACAAGTCGCAAATATGAAGTGATCTCTATGAAAATTGGTACACAATCATCTATCAGACTAGGGACGACCCCTATTAAATATGGGGCTCATAGGTCCCTGTTTTGATGTAGCTCCCATATAAAAGTCCCGATCGATTTCACTTCTTAATGCTCTGGAGAACACATCTATCTATAAATTGATGTGACTTATATTTAAGAATTTACACTTTATATTGGACCATGTACAAATCAATGTTTTGGTAGAGCCCCCATATAAAGGTCTCACCCAATGTCACTTCTTGACACTCTGGAGAATACATTTTTCAATTCATTTTTTTTGGTAGAGCCCCTATATAAAGGTCTCACCCAATGTCACTTCTTGACACTCTGGAGAATACATTTTTCAATTCAACATTTGTTCTTAGATATGGCCAAAATTTAAGAATTTAAATTTTATATTATACAAAATCGTCCCTAGTAAAAATTGGGTACTTCGGTCCATGTTTCGGCGTAGCCTCCATATAAATGTACCCACCGATGTAATTTCTTAAAACTCTAGAAAACACAATTTTCCATTGATCTGGCTGAAATTAGGGGACGTTTTTTAACCCATTATGCGGAAATTAAGGTTTTTTACTTCAAATTACATTAAATCGTCTCTAGTGAAAATTAAGTATATCGGTTTATGTTTTGAGAAGTATAAGCCCCTTATTAAAGACACGTTCTTTAACCTATGTATATGCCTATTTGGAAGTGTACACTATTTAACCTGCAACTGTTGATAGTAATTTGTTGGGAAACAATTGGGGAGTGTATTATACAGTCGACTCCACCAGACTTTACTCTTTCCTTACTGGTTAACCTTATCGTCATTCCAGAAACTTTTTTTTAATTCGACCCTGCCGAACATAAAACTATTTTTATACCCTACACCACACTGTGGTACTGGGTATTATAACTTTGTGCGTTTATTATACCTATCGACTTAGAATTACCTTCTGAGTTGATTTAGCTATGTCCGTCCGTCCGTCCGTCCATCTGTGTCTTGTAATCAAAGTAAAGGTCGTAATTATGGTGCGATCTTAACGAATCTTAGCTCTTATCTTTCTTTTGGACAAAGAACGATCCCTATTGAATCTGATTAAAATCGGTTTAGATTTACATATAGCTCCCATATATATGTACCTCCGGTATGGCATACATATATGCACTGTATAAGCAACATTTTTTAACCGCAACATTTTTTAACCGACCGAAAATTGACAGAGAGAAGTCTCTTGATACACCTAGAGCAGTGGTGCCCAAACACTTGTTAGAACAACTTTTTCATATACACAGCCCGAGCGTCAACGAAAATAAAAACAGAGAGCGTAAAAACAAAACAAAATTGTTCAGTTGCTTGTTAGTAGTCAGCGAAGAGGTCTATGTCGCTTTGTTTAATAAAATAAGTACACTGAAAATATTTTACAACAACGAATGATATTTTTTTATTGTATTTATTTTCAGTTTAATATAAAATATTTTTTTTTAGTTTATCAATATATATAATTATTTATATATATTTTTTTTGCCCAATAAATTTTTGGCAAAGAACACATGTACCTATTTTCCTGAAAAATTTTTTTTTGTTACATATGCATTGTTTTTATGTTTATTTCTTTTTTTATTGGCTTTATTGCTAAAATTGAAAACACAAAAACATAAATAGTAGAACAATATAACAACGTAAACAAACAAAACCAAGTGATTTTGTTCAGTGCAATTGTACCACTACAATCTCATTTTTGTGTAACCTAACTAACACATTCTCATTTCTCTTTGTGGGCACCACTGACCTAGAGACAATACTAAATTTGAGGAATATCGGTTCAGATTTAGATATAGCCCCCATATATATATTACCCCCGATTTGACATATAAGCGCTGTAGAAACAGTATTTTATACCCGATCTGTAAGAAATTCGGCAAAAAGTGGTTTCTTATTAAAGGAATGAGCACTGGTTCAGATTTAGATATAGCCCCCCATTACAAATGTTACCCCCGATTTGACATGTAAGCGGTTCAGATTTGGATATAGCCCCCCCATATATATGTTAATACCGATGAATGATGAAGAAAGATTATGATATCTTTACATTAGGAAAAACAGCAAGGGAAAAGATATAAATGGAATAATAAAAAATTTGCCTTATCAAAATAATGCCTTTCAAATTCGGACCTTATAGCACTTGTTAAATTTCATCACAATCGGACAATAAATACGACCTGAATTTTGATTACAACGATACATTTACAGACGGGAGGACAGACGGACGGACATTGTTAAATCGACTCAGGAAGTGATTCCAAGTCGATCGGTGTAATAAACGATGGGTATATCTCTTCTCCTTTTGGGTGTTACAAACAAATGCACAAATTCATAATACCCTGGACCACAGTTTGGTGTAGGGTAGACAAACCATTGGGTTGCTATAAAAGTGTATTGTGCGGACCTATAGTGATTTTTTAAAAGGAATCTTTTTGTCGAATATATCATTCAAAAAATCCATCGATTTCTACGACTTTTGACATCTCATTTTTTAGATGTAAGGGGGTTGAGCGGTGTGTCGGGTGTTTTAGCAGAAATACTCCTAGAAGTGCCTCCTTTATTTTGTTCTTTGCAATGAAACGTCTTTTCCGAAGCCTTGTATACTAAAACTCTTGTTTGAATTGAATAATCTCATTGCTTACCCAGCAAACTTTGTTGCTAAATATCTCAGCAACGCGATGTCAGAGAGGAACAAACGGTTTAGGCGTACGCCGAACTTATGCGGCGTAAGTTGTTTTCATCGGCTCATGTTTCGACAGTTCTCATATATTATATTCTTTATGCTATGGAAGCTACATAATTCGATAATCCGATTGGGATGTAACTTGAAAATACGTATAATTGAACCTAAAACAAATCTTTTCACTAACCGCCCAGCAACAATAAAGGCGTTAAGGGTACCCGGTATAAGGTCAAAGGTAGTCAGTAAAATAGTAAAGTGTCTAATAATGACCTTTAAATTTTTGTGCAAAAAAATTATTTCGTACATCGATACTACAACAACATCCAACATATACATACATATGTATGTAACTGTACTCACCTGTTTTTCCGTTGTTACTATCATATACTCTATGAAAAAGGACATATAATAACCGCTATGGAAACCATGCCAAATAGCCAGGAATCCCAAAGCTGCAGCATAACTTATAGTGCGATTATTTAAAAATTTCAAACGTTTGTAGACATAAGAGGCGACCCATTGATTTGTATTGACGTTAAAGGATTTTACATAATGTTCCATAGTATTGCCGGTTTCCAAAAGATATAGTTTAACATTAGAACAACCATACCAATCATCGCTGCCATCTGCTGATTTTCCATTGTAGGTAAAACCTAGAAATTGTAAGGAAAACAAATACATATGTACATATTTTTGGGTGATAAAAAATTCTCAAGGTTGGAAAAATACAAAAAAAAAAAAAAACAAAGAAACAACAAATAACTTACCCAAAACCATAAGAGCGCCTTCGGTCATCAACCAGCAAGAGATGTATTTGTATAATGAAAATTTGCCCCACAAACCCAAATAGATTAAACGCCAAATGAACGCTTGGTTGCGATAAGCATCCGTTAGGAAATAATTATCCGGCAGCATCATGGCCCCGACTTGGCGAACAGCCAAATATATAATACCCATTAGCAGACGTATCAAACCAGTCTTGACAAAGCCCTTATACTGGGCAAATTCACCATTGATAAAACGTTGATAACGACGGAAAGGAAATTGGGGTCCCACCAAAAACGATCCCGGAAAGTACGCAAAAGCCGTGAGCTCCAACAATGAAGGTGTTACTGGCAGATAACATTCCAACTGATCTTTAGACAATTTGTCTTTAGTTTTCAGGCCATCGGTTACGTCGAAAACATAACCAATCATACGTAAAGTTAGCACACAATGTGGAGTAGTCCATAGAATATCATATTCGTTACTCTCGGTAAAGTAGTAGCCGGTCAGGAGATAAACCATATGAAAGATAAAATTTATAGCCACTAATTCGTTGGGCGAATTACGCAGAAATCGCACCAGCAAATAAGTTACACCTATACACAGGGCCGAGTGATAAGTATTAATGCCATAATTGAAAAAGCATAGACCAAAGCCGCAGAGGGCAAAGAAAGTATGATGTACTGGCTTTGAAGATTGTGGTTGTATCAGAAAACGATATATAAATGCTATGGGATAACCTGAAAAAAGCAAAAGAAAACATCATGCTTGTTAATTACAAAAAACAATGTGACTCATATATTGTAGCGTTTCTTCTTACCTGCCAAAAGGGTCAACAGCAAACGTATAGCTGCTTCAGGAGCTCCAACTTTTTCGGATAAAAAACCTATAATGCCGAGGCCACCACCACCGCCTCCGCCAAAGCCAACACCTTCAAGGGTGTCCGCCGCCGTCATTTTTTAAATGATTTTTATCCGATGTAGCGAAATGCAAAATTTGAAATGCTAGAAAACAAAATGAAAATAGTTTTAATCTCCGCAGTCATTTTATAGTCTATAATAACTATCAGTGACTGATACATTATTTATATTATAGAAGATGATAATAACTCAAAAAATATAACATTTAGTGCATAAGCACTAATAATTATTTGATTTACAAATCTCAATATAATGCCAAATATGTACGGCTTGAAAATAACTTGAAGTTTGCCCAATGCGATCGATGCTAACTATGCTAATGGAAAACTTTATTGTCATATTGCAAATAAATACATACATAGTTAGTTTGAATACATGCTAGTTAGTTAGATGTGTCTGTCTTCCAGCCAATTTGAGCAAATGCATTTACGTATGTATAAGTACGAATGCATGTGTACAGTGGTCCATTGGCATTTCATTATTATATATATATATATGTATTTTTTTTTTTGTTAAATACATTTTGTTGAACTTTGAGAGTCGATACCCAGTCGCATAATGCACAAACATGCAAGTATTATGCAAATGCATGGGAATATTAGCCGGCTTATCACAATAGGAAAAAAGTGAGGAAGGTCTACAGTTGTGAGTTGGCTGGGCCGACTGTATAATACACTACATCAGAATTTATAAAGGCAATTAATTGTTTTATAAAAGGTTTCTTCTAGAGCAGGCCTCCCCACTAGGGGATCCGCGGCTCCACATGGGTTCGCGGAGATCCTCCAGTAGAGTCGTGGGTAATATATTACATATTGCCAGACTTGACTCATCTCAGAGGATATGACTGGAAGATACTGAGAAAATTCGTGTCTAGTACCGATTTTCTGTAAACCGTGGTTAAAAAAAAATCATAAATAAGGAGCGCACAACAGGCCGAACCACTGGGCATGAGACGTTTAAACATCTCCTCTATTCAACCTAACCTAAATAATTCAAAACTTCTCCATTTTTAAGTTTAGCCCCAATTCGAAAAAGTACAACATTAACCTAAAAATGGTTCTTAAGTTTTGACTTATGTATATCTGGCATTTAGTTTGAGTTTAGAGTTTTAATTTCTTCAGAGACTTACAGTAGAATTCTATGGCAATTATTTTTGTTAATCATTTTAACCATCTAGCTCCTCATTCTACGGGCCTTTTTGGTCCCTTTGAATCGTTTTTAAATTAAGTATATTTTTTATAAACATTAATCATTCTTAAATCCACTTTTTTTTAATTTCAAAACAAATTATTCATATATAAATTTATTGCAAAATATCTATAACTTCTTTATTTTTCTATGGATTTCTCTTCGTATATTCTACTTAATATGATTTCTTTGTCTCACATTTTGCTATTCTTTGAAAATTTCATAGAAATTACAATTTTATTGAAAATTTTATAGAACGAATTTCGTTACAAATTTTGTATTTTTTTTTACAAATTTTGTCGAAATTTTTATCTATATGACTGGATTTGAGATTAAGATCACAAGATAAAGGTCGCCGGGTTAGTCCGAGCAAAGATCGAAATTAAATTTAATTTTATGACAAATTTCTCCATTTTTATTTTACTTGGTAAATCTTGACAAAATTTATAATTTTCAAAATTTATCGTAAATTGCATTTTTATAGAAAATTTAAGCAAAATTTTCTTTTATAAAAAAATTCCATTTTTGAAATACATTTTTACTGCAATTTTAATAGAAATCAGAGTTTTATAAAAAAAAATTAAAAACGCTTTGTTTTCAAATTGTAAAAATGTTTTCTTTAACAAAATCAGATTTTTCTAAAAAATGTCGTTGGAAATTGCATTTTCTACAAAATTTCTTCGAAATTGATTTTTTGAAAATTTTGCTGAAATTGCATTTTTTACAATAATGCCGAAATTTTTTTTTCTAGGAAATTTCTTTGAAATTTCATATTTCTTCAAAATGCTTTCCGTGTAAAGATCGAAATTAATTAAATTTAATTTTATTAAAAACTTTATTTTTCTAGAAAATCTTGACAAAATTTATAATTTTCAATATTTTTTTTTATTAGAAAAAAATCAACGAAATTTTATTTTTTTTTTAGAAAATTTTTTAAAAAATGCATTTTCACTGAAATAATAGAAATCGCAGTTTTATAAAAAAAATGTAAAAATGTTTCTTTTTAACTGTAAAAATGTTTTCTTTACAAATTTAAATTTTTCTAAAAACTATCGTTGTAAATTCATTTTTTTTAAATCGTTAATAATTATGTTTTCTATAAAATTTCTACGATATTGTATTTCTTGAAAAAAGAAAATCTTGCAAAAATTTATAATTTTTATTATCTATTGTAAATTGATTTTTTATAAAAAATTAAAGCAAAATTTATTTTTTATAAAAAAATTCAGCGAAATTGATTAATTTTTACAAAATTTTATCAAAAAATCATTTTCACTTAAATTGTAATCGAAATCACAATCATTTTCTATAAAATTTCTTCAAAATTGCATTTCTTGAAAATTTTGCAGAAATTGAATTTTATTAAAAATTTCGGCAAATAAAATAAAAAATGAATAAAATAAAAATTTTATTTTTCGAGAAAATCTCGTCAAAAATTTTAATTTTTAATATTTATTGTAAATTATTTTTTTTATAGAAAATTCATGCAAATTTTATTTTTTATAAAAAAATTTAACGAAATTCTATTTTTTTCATTCTTAAAACCGGATTTAAAAAATAGATATCGATGAAATTTTCAAAAAATGTAATTTCGACGCAATTTTTGAGCAAACTGCAATTTTAACTAAATTTTGTAAAATTAATTTCAACAAAATTAAAAACAAAAATATTTTGGGGGAATTTACAAAAACAAAATTTCAACAAATTTTGTAAAAAAAACATTCAATTTCAACCAATGCCAGGATTAATAGCCACTGACCGGAGTAAAGGTCGATGCTCACAGATTATGTAAGGACAATTGGCTGGATTAAATGATGTTAGTCAGAAATTCTATCAATATCGATGAAATTTTCTCGAAAAATTCAATATCGATAAATTTTTTTCGAAAAATTCAATTTCATTTCATAAAAAAATGCAATTTCGACAAAATTTTTGAGATTTGCAATTTTAACTAAATTTTGTAGAAAAATTAAATTTCAACAAAATTCAAAAAAAAAAAATAATTTTGGAAGAAATTAAAAAAAAAAAAAATAATTTTGGAAGAAATTAAAAAAAAATAAATCTCTACCAATTTTTGTATTTGTTTCTATTACATTTTTGCAATAGACTGAAAAAACATGAAATCTAGACGAAATTTTGTAGAAAAATTTATTTTTAACGAAATTTTATAGCACAATAAAATTTCAGTGTAATTATGACACAGCTTTCATTATTTTTTTAAAAAAAAATAATTTCAGCGAAATATAAAAAAAAATTTAAGAGAAAAGAAATTTCAACAAAATTTTCTAAATTTTTGTATTTGTTTCTATTACATTTTTGCAATAGACTGAAAAAACATGAAATCTAGACGAAATTTTGTAGAAAAATTTATTTTTAACGAAATTTTATAGCACAATAAAATTTCAGTGTAATTATGATACAGCTTTCATTATTTTTTTTTTAAAAAATAATTTCAGCGAAATATAAAAAAATTTTAAGAGAAAAGAAATTTCAACAAAATTTTCTAAAAAAATTTCGACGAAATTTTCCTGATATGAAGCTTGACCACCCCACCAATACGACTCATATGACCCAAATAAAACACTAACCACCAAATTTTAAATAGTTCTATAAACATGGTGTATACTAGTAAGGGTCGGTCCCCATACAAAAAAATTGTTGCGCCAGTCACCCCCTAGTTTTGAAGATTATCTAGAGAATATTCCGAGGCAACAAAAAAAATTTTTCTGTGCACCCTACATGACGCCCCATTTTAGTTTTATTATGCTGCGTTGCCATTTGATGTCCGATCATAACGGGATGCATATTGTTGTTCGAGTTTTGGCAAGGGCTATATTTCGTCCATATGTCACTTTTGACTCCGAAGTCAAATTCGATAAGTGACCTCTGTCATCTCATAACGCTCCCGCTTTCTTATTTTGGAAAATATATACCCAATCCGCTTTTCACATATCCTTACGTGCTGATTTATTAACAATCAGCACAAAAATTCTTATTTTGAGAATGGCACGTAAAATTAAATTAAAATTAATTAATATAGTGTTAAAGCTAATATAAGCTTCTAAAATTCAATTACAGAAAGTGCAACTTTAAGATAAGTCTGAGAATCTAATGCAAAGAGAGAAAGAGATGCAAAACAGCATTACAACTGTATTACCTTGATTGTTGTTTCTTGTCCATTAACTTCGATCTTCCGAAATTACCAGCAACGAAAATAATTGCGCTCTTAATTTTGGACATACGTTTCAAGTTTTTTCTTGGATTTATGAATAAAAATAAAAATCGTAAAAGAAAAAATATTTATTTCAAAGTTCTTTACTTTACAGAGGTAGAAAATCGGATAAGTCACTAGTAAAAATTCGACTCGGATTACTGACTGACATAGGGAAGAAGTGTAGCCATTGTGAAGATATCATCAACGACGTATCATACGTTAAGATCATACGTTAAATAAGCACACAGTGACAAAATTACTACTATTTTGGTGTTGTGTAGGGTGCATGGGAAAACAGTGATTTTATTCTGATTTCGTTCCTTAGAACGCTTTAACATTTGGTGACGAAGCTCTCAAATTTAATTCGTTCGTATTGAACCGAACCGTCATAGGGGATGTGAATGGGGTATATCTGTGTGTATGTGTGTGAGAGAGGCAGAAATCGACGTCAAAAGTAGATTGTGTAATTTGATTTCTGCATGTATTTTGTAATTTCAAAACTAGTATAACTTTTTTGTTTGTGAATAATAGTGGATACTTTAAAAGCAAAAGTTTAATTATTTATGAAGACCTTTATTGGCGTTTCAAAATATTCCCGACATAGGGGGGTAAATATCGAAATAAATAAAAAAGGGGTCAATATGTTTTTAAATTAATAAATTAACAAGTAAGAAAGTTTCAGTCGGGTAAACCGACTAAGGTATACCCTCACTTTGTGAGTAATGTAATATTGAATATTACTCGAATTATTCTGACAATTTGTGTGGGAGGTACCAGAAAGGGTTTATCAAATACACCTATTTTTCGCTGAACATTAGATACTTTAAATTCATTGCACTGTGCCGAATTATAAGCATTTATGTGCACTGGTAAAAACGTTATGAGATATTAAATTGTGGTATGATTTGGACATTTTGTGTGGGAGGTACAAAAAGGGGCGTGGCGATAACGCCCACTTTTCACAGGGCTATAGACACTATAAAAACATTACACTGTACAAAATTTCAAGTATTTTCATACACTGGTTTTAATGTTATAAGATGTTAACTTTTGGTGCAAAAAGGTACCTTTGTGTGGGAGGTACCAAAAAGGGGGTGGCAACAACGCCAATTTTTCCCTTGACTGTAGGCAATATAAAAGTATAATACTGTACAAAATTTCAAGTATTTTTATACACTGTTATTAATGTTATAAGCTGTTAACTTTTGGTGCAAAATGGTGCATTTGTGTGGGAGGTACCAAAAGGGGCGTAGCAACATGGCCCATTTTTCTCGAGTTGATAGCGACTAATAAGCTAATGCTATGTGTGGAATTTCAGAAAATTCGAATAAGTAGTATAGCAGTTATTAAAGATTCAATATTTCACAACATTTTAACACTTTGTGGGGGAGGTACTAGAAGGAGTGGACCAATATGGCCCATCTTCGAACTTAGCCGGAGATAGAAAAAAATATTACCACGTACCAATTTTGAAGTCAATCGGTTACTCCTTTCGAGAGTTATCGTGCGCACCAGCCAGCAGACAGACAGACAGACAGACAGACAGACAGACGGACGGACATTGCTCATTTGTCTTAAAATGACCCAAAACAAATATCCGCCGAACATACTTAGGGTCTTAGATCACTCCTTCGATGTGTTACACTTTTTTTCGTAGCAAATGATATATACCCTCGTCACACTAAAGTGAGGGTATAAAAATTAAGTAGAATATGATAGCATACATAAATTGACATCGGCGGTTATCGATTGTGACCACAGATATAAAAATCGATATGGTTGAAAAAAAATATCTGCTCTTAAAATTCGTTAAAATCGGTTCATTTTTACGATATTATAAGGATATGTGGGTAAACACGCGGTTATGCCTTAAACTGTCAAGAAAGTGATTGTAAGTCTATCGGTACTACAAAACTAAAGGGCGTCTATCAATTCTCCTTTAAGATGTTACAAATAAATGTACATAGTCATAATAGCCTTTACAACTGTGTGTTGTTACGAGATAGATATGTATATACATACATATGTATGTATAATGTGGGTTATATTGATTATAGCATAATGTTCAAAGAGAATAGAAACAAAAAAGAAATTTTTTTTATAAGAATCTCTAAAGACACAAAAAATAAAGAAGAAATATTTTTTCGCACAAGAAAAAGTGTTGTAAAATTTACAAAAAAAAACATTCACGAAATTAAAGTGAAACATTTCTATCAAAGATTTTAATATTATAAAGATGGATCATTTCATTCATTTCAACGTTTCGAAGATATCTAATAAGTATGTAATGTAGAAAAATAGGTTTCTTTTTAAAAATTCGTTGGTGGAATATTGCTACAGGCCAAAAATGTAATCAAAGGAGACCCTATATGTATATGTATTTTAGGTGGGTGGACATCTGTTAAGGAAATTTTAAGTAATTTAAGCCTTGTCGGTCCCTCTGGCCGCTTGGCGCGATGACGTCTGTTACGAATGACGTGCAATTTCCCACACTTGTTATTAAACGGCATTGAACTGGGTAATTGGGTAATACATCCATGTGAAAATGACTAATTTATTAAATTCTAAATTATTATTATAAATAATTACATACCCAACGGGTGATTGAAAATCATCAACATTTCCCGCATTATTGTGTTATAAACAAATAGGTGAATATATTAAAAAATGGTGTGAAAAGTGGGCGTCATTATCAATCATATATCTTATCAAAACATTATGTTCTATGACGCCAATTCAGTATTTATATAAAATTAATCTATTGGTTACCAAATGTTAATGCTTCAATGACCCCCAATTTATTGCAAGTATTAAGAGTGAGCCGATAAAAATTTAAATACATACACAGCATGCTGGTTGGATCAAAAATAATTGACTACGAATATAAGTCATCGTACAGCGAGTAAGTGTCAGTTAGGAACGAATAGGAATTTGATTTCAACGAGTGAGGTTTTCCGCGGATTTTCAAACCGATTTTGACGACTTTTTTGTATTTGTCACAAATAAAAAAAAATATTAATAATCGATAAGTGCAAATAAAGTTCAAGCTATGTTTGAGGAACTCGGTTTTTCACGTGTGACAATTCGTTCCTATTCGTTTGTAACTGACAGGTTTTGACATTTCGGCCGGATGACTTAGCTTCGTAGTCTATTCGTTTTGGATTTAATCATTCATTCGAAATTCAATTTAATATTCTCAAAAATATTTTCCGAAATCAGCATTTCATAACAATTTGGAACTTGAAAAGCAAAATATTTTTCTATTCTATTAAAAAAAAACAACATCTACTTTTGGTCAAAAATGTGATAAATTCCGTGACTTACACAAATAGAAACGTACATTTTTATAATCTATGTATACGTAACCCATTCGCTGATCTTAAATACTTGGTTAAAGCACACTATCATCATATCAGTAGTACATACAAATTAATAAATTTAAAACAATATATGCATGACTATTATGATATATAGAGTTTATTATCATTGATAGGGATGTACATATGTATGTATGTACGAATTAGGCATGTCGTTTAAGACTTATCGGGATTTGTGGGAATGTTTTTAGTTATGGATTACTCAGGGCGACAAACAACTGTATTTTTTTTATTTTATGCAAATCATACAAATTTGGAGCAGATGGGATTTTTTTTAATTTAAAATATTAGCCACTATGCCGTCCTAGTTTTTATACCCTCCACCATGGGAAGGGGGTGGGGGGTATATTCATTTCGTCACTCTGTTCGTAACACCTCTAAATATTGATCTGAGACCCCATAAAGTATATATCGTTCACTTACTTCAAGACTGTCCGAAATCAAAATTTAAAATTGTCGAGATGTGTAACTCTAAGTTCGTAAAAAAAGATAAATAAGATGAAATAGAAAGTTTAAAAAAAAGGTAGAATAATCCGAAATATGATTGATTAATTATAAACTAAATTTCGTTGAGATGAATTTACGGATATTTACAAAATTTCCGTAAATTCAAAATCGAATTTTTTTTTGAAACCGTCGATTTGTCGTGGAATTCCTCATATAATACGTATTCCCCATATAATACATACAATTGCGACAACATACTATAACATAAACTTATTTATGAAGATATTTTTAGAAAGTAGATTAAGTAAGAAAATCGATTTAGACATATGTCTAATTCAACCTCTAATCTATTGCTCCAGCTTAGCGTAATAGGATATTAAGAAACAATTACCAAATTTTACAACTTTCGCAGATATTCCATACAAAAACTTCCGTCATACATTCCACCATCAAGTAGATACAATTTGCCATTGGCCTTGAATTAAAATATATTGTGTTTATAGAACATAATATATGTGCATGCATGCATTAAACAAATCCCTATTTACACTCTTGTACTAAATTGTACTAGAGAACGAAAGCTAAAAGCTTTGGTCGCCTGTCTGCGTTTTTCTTTCTTCATAAAAATAGACTAATTTGCACTAATTCCATAGTGCAAATTTGACAACAAGTCCACTTCGAATGAACTTGTGATTTGATGATAGTCAGATAAAGAAGGTAAAGAGATATTTATATAATTTAGTACATATGTATGAGAAATGATGCGTCATTCACCCGCTAATCTTTCTTCTGTTTAGACATTGCAAGGAATTTTCTGTGTACATAGATTTGAGAGAGATATTTGTTTTGAAGCATTAAGAAGTTGTAAAGCATAACATGTTTTGATTTACTTAGTACTTTTAATACTTTAACTTAATTTGTTTACAATAACATAAAAAGTTAAATTTTTTTATTGTTCATTTGATGAAAAAAAATAAAAAATTTAAAATTGATTCTTTGGAAATTGGCTGAAATTCTGAAAATATCTTTGTTATATAAATGTTATAGTAATTTTCTCCAATCAAGGTCAATGCAATATTCACCATTTCGCTTATCCTTTCTCGTTTCCCTTCTATCTCTGAGTTTAGAAATATCAAAAACCGGTTTGAGACTTTCTCAAAAATTTTAATTTTTAAAAATACACATTTTGTCCTTTTTTTTAGAAAAATCAGTTAAAACATTTTTGATGTTAAGCCCAAATGTATAAACAGTATGTCAAGAAAGTTTTTTTGACATTCGATTTGTTCAGCGTAAAAACCTACGTTTTTATTATACCCTACACCACACTGTGGTACACCAGATATTATACGTTTTTTGTGTGGCAGATTTTTGTAACATCCTGCAATACTACAGCTAGACCCACCTTACGTTATAAAACACCAGCTGATTCGATTTAAACTTGTCTGTTTGTCCGTCTGTCCGCCTTAAATTGTTCGTTGATCACAGATCGCAATTTCACTCCGATCTCCCTGAAATTTGGCAATAAGAACTCTTTCACACCTTGGAAGAACCCTATGGTAATTGGTTTTGAATATTGACATTTTGGTCAAAAGGTCGGCAAGAGTCAGGGTAGCTCGAATTTGTAATGCTTTGCCACATCCCTTAAGAACTTTAAATTTATCTGTTTGTTCTTATCGGGAAAGACTATATGCGCATTTTCAGTCTTAGTGGTTGTAGCGCCAAAGTTTTCCTTATTGTCTCTGTGTTTGCCTTTCTTTCTTTCTTGGTCAGTTTTGTAATGCGTTTAGTATTTACATGACTCTTCTTCTCCTGTGTACAATTTGCTTGTTTAAGTCCTTTTTTTTGATAATTTACATTTCTTTTTTTAATTTAAGTTTTAATGATTATTGTTTCTTTTATGTGAACTACATATATCGAATTTATGTGATGTAAATTTATATTTTTAGTTCGATTTTGTTTGTTTTATGAATTAATTTTGTATAATATATTATAAATAAATATCAATATGTATATATGTTTTATGTATATCTATATATGTATATTTGTCTTGGCTTATTTTTGAGAGTAGTCTTCAATTCCATTTATTCAATTCAGTCAGTATATTTTAAATGTTTATTTATAGGTTTATTCAGTGCTAAAAAGATTTGTTGTTAATTTATTTTTTGTCAATATTTTGTTTATTTAAATTATAAATTTGTATCCGAATTTTTTAAATATTTGAGTAGTTTCAATTCCTCCTTATTTATAGATAGTTTTTATCTTTTATATTTTTTATGTCTAAATGTTGTAGCCTATTTAACCATATATGGCCATAAGGCTTGGTTATATTTTTGAATTAAATAAAAAAATAAATATCCGAGGCCCCTCGATCCGAACACATACGAGGGTTGCTATATATATTTCTGACATTTCCATTGGAAAGTTTGGTATTTTTTTGGAATACCTTTACTCAGACCGTTTTGTCATTTGAGCGCGTCATTTGGTTTTTGAAAGCTTCGACAGCTGCTTCAGGCGTCGAAAAACGTTGACCAAGCTGTTTTTTCTTGATGTGAGTGAATAAGAATAGGTCATTGGGTGTCAAATCGGGGCTGTACAGCGGATGACCCATCAATTCGACGTTTTGGCCGGTCAAAAAGGCGCTGGTTTGAGCCGATGTGTGAGAGCTCGCATTGTCATGGTGTACAACGATTTGTCTTCTCTTGTTCGTTTTTCGAATTTCTCCGAAGACTTCAGGCAAACAAATTGTGGTGTACCACTCAGAAATGACCGTCCTAGGTTGCTCAAGCGGAACAGTCGCCACATGACCAGTTTTCCCGAAGAAACAGGCGACCATTTGCTTCGAAGTGCTTCTTCCACGAACAATTTTCGTTGGATTTGGCTCGTCTTCGAAGACCCACACGGTCGATTGCTGTTTTGTTTCGGGGTTATACGCATAGATCCAAGATTCATCACCTGTGACGATCTTATAAACGTCTACTGAAGCACCGCGATCGTATTTTTTCAAAATTTCTTTGCACCAATCGCACGAGCCTTTTTTTGAGCGATTGTCAAATTCCAAAAAAACCTTTTTTACGGCCAGTTGTTCATGCAATATCGAATGTATGCTGGTGCTTTTTATTTCTTTAAAAGTCGGATAATATTTGTATATAACTTTCGAGTTATATATCCGGCTACGCGGACCAAAGTTTCTCTGGGCCGACGGCCTTCTGTCGCGATTAAAGACTCCTCTGAGGTATGGGCAATGGCGGCTACGCGGACCAACTAAGCTAGTTATAGAAAAAATGTTCATTATTTTTTCTTATTATTTTGAGGTGCTCTAACCAAATATGTTGTCCGATTGAAGTCCTCGTACTTTCATACTCTCCACAAACGATCCCTTTTAACCATCCATATAACAAATTATCTATTGTTTTTAGAAAACGTTGCCCAAAGTATTTTCGATAGCCTTTTCTTCAATCTTTTAAGAAAATAACAAAATTTACAAAAAATATTTTTTGTATGTATTTTTTTGGGAAATTAAAACTAGTTTAAAATATTTGTCAAAACACATATTTTTATTTTTGATTTTTTTTTGCCCAAAAGAAGGCTTAATTAATTTCCTTTAAGAGCTTTGTTGTCTAGTGGGGTGGTACTGTTTTACCTGTCAAAATCAAGATAAATCTCCAAAAAAATGAGGTTCAGACATATATTTGAGCATTATAGGAGGACATTTATATTAATTGGTTTAGGAAAGCTATAAAAATTACTAAATTAAGTAGCCTTTATCTTATTCTAATATAATTTCAACATCCCATCAGCGGTTTCAAAGATATCTTACAAAATGTTGCGAAAAATAAAATTTTTTGAGAAAGTTTTAAAAATTGTTTAAATAAAAGCTCTTTAAAACATCGAAAAATTCACAATTACTATATTTGTATTATTTTATCGTAACGTTTATTGGGTCATTGAGACCATTCTAAAGAAAATCGATGCATAATTGAAAAACCAGTTACTACCCAATAGGAATAAGAATAAAGGTGATGCAAGCTTCATTCCGATCGAAAACATCGCTCTTAAAAATTTTTAATTTATTATTAATTTGTTAATTTATTTTGTTTATATTTTACCTTTCTACATCTTATACGACTATTAGACCACATTCAACATTTTATTTATTTATGATACACTCGTAAAGTTCATTCGAAAGAAATACCTACCTATTTTAGAAAGAAGATTTTTGGAAATAAAAAATTAAGGTTAGTAGACGCTTCACCTTACTCCTCCACCTTTGTAATTGCCTAAAACCTAAACCTAAGGCAACATTATTTAATCGAGTCAGTTCTTAAAATATCCTTGTGTGCTAAAAACAAAATTCGACCACCCCAAAAAATATGTCACTATTCATTATTGTGATTAAAAGGCAATGCATGTCCTTGAATGCTAAAAATTTAGTAAGGACTCATTCAAGTACTAAAAATGGCAATCCAAATGCACCCTCTAGCTGTTCGTTTAATAAAAGGAAACAATATAACTAATTAACCCCCCAAAAATTATTTATATCGATTTGACGAGCTATTATACGCCTTACAAGTGTTTTTTCTATTTTTCTTGTTTCATTGTCTTTTGTTTTAATCGGATGGTAAAATTTTTGTTTCGTGCCACTTTTATACGAATAACAACAATAACTTAAAAAAAAGTAAGTTAAGGTTGCGGCGACGATGACGGACTCCCTCCCCTCCCCCTCACGATGTTGGTCATTGCACAATCATCATTCCTTGCGATTTTGTTTACTTTTGACTCATAATTTTCAACACTTGTGCATAACGTTTATTTAATTAATTTAATACGCACTGAAAATATATATATGCACTTTTTTATTCTTATATATAGAAATTATTGTTAAAAATCTATATTTACCAATACACAAAAATAGCTGTTTTATTTGGTAGCTATACTAACTTTTTGGTTTATATATCTCTATATCTTTGTTTGATTTTATCCGTTTTTGTTGTTTGTTGTCTGGTCTAGTTGCTAGTTGTGCACAAAATATTTAACTCTTATTTAGCATTGGAGAAATAAGATATTGTCGGAGCAAAAATCAAATATAACTAATCGCATCGCATGTCAAGTAAGGGTAGGGTTGCCAAAACTTCGGTTTTGACCCCAATACTGGGGTTTGGTCAATGCAATTTGGGATAGAAAAAAATAAATTGGGGATGGGGTTTTTGTAAATTTTGTTGGGGTTTTTTGATGCAATATAAAAATGTTCTTAGTCAATATGTTTATAATAAAAATAACTCAATAAGTGCTGTAACATGCTAAGAATTTATACGTGAAAACGAATTTGTAATTGATAGATTTGATTATAATGTTACAATTTTTGGCTATTCAAAGTCCTTAGTAAACGAAAATATAATGTTTTTGAACCATTTCTTAACGAGTATTTTCTATAATGATTTTACCAAATCTGAACTTCGAGACTTTACCAAATAGTACGAGACTTTGTACTATTAGGTATAAATTGCCATCAAATGAAAATCTGAAAAAATTATATTTCAAAACCATTTACAATACATATGAGACTTGAGGTATTGAAGGTGATGCTGAAGTATACAAACTTTAAAGAGGAATGTTTAATGTTTATTAAAATCAAAAGGGGTAATTTTTAAAATGTGTGTTTTTGGATTCATTTCAATTCTGCAGTTTTTTATATGTTTGACTTGTTTTCATTAAAAATACTTTAATGTGGGGTTAAATTGGGGGTTTTCTTGTGATTATTTGGGGACAACAGCAATTTTTTTCTGGCAACCCTGAGTCAGGGTACGGCAATTACGTTTGACGTCTGTCAAAAGGAGGGGTTAGGCAAACGTAACCGTAGCGTGACGAATCAGTTGATTCAATCAGACATATGGAAATCAGTGTAAACGATAAGTCAACGAAAACGCACGGCTGAATCTGCTGAAATTTTATTTGGACGGTACGTTTACGTGCATTTGCAAACTAAATCAGTAAAAAGAAAAAAATTATGCGACAATTTTGAAAAGTAATGATGAATAAGTAATAAAATGATAAATTAGTAGCAAATAAATGTAAAATTAAATGAATTTGTTGCTATTTTTGTTGTGAATGTCTGAGTCATATGGCACGTTTTTGAAGTTTTGGGTAATTGCTCCAGCGGGCAACGTTACGGCGGCGCTAAAGTTAAATTACGGTTAAGTTTGCCTAACCCGGCCTAAAGTGTTGTATGTGTACAAAAAAAGGTTGTGTTAGCCTCACGTAACCGCAACATAACTTCAGCGTATAGTAAGGTTTCTCTCAGAGCAATTAGGCAAGTATAAAAAATAAGTCATTATTTGATTTGGGCGTCACAACAAAAAGAAGTAGCCAAACGAAAAACTCTCAAATATATTGTTAAATATCGCGACCTAAGAGAGAAAAGGCGCTAAGTCCACTTTTTGCCTAAATGTATTTTTTGAAGCGAAATGCAAGATAAGATGAATAAACATCGATTTGGAAACAAAATGTCTAAAAAATCATGGTCTGTCATCTTCAATATCTGAATCGTAAAAGTCCATATACCTGTTGTAAAAACATAAATATACGATAAGTATTTTGCATCTCCTGTAAAATATTTTCAGCGCCATTACACTCTTAGCTCGCGATATGTTAGTTATATTTATTGTTGAATTCTGGTACAAGTTCAGTAACACGATCGTGGTTATTTATTCTTAAGCCATAAGAGTAGCGTACAATCTTTCTAACAATACCCTCAATTTTATCCAAACTGTAGGACCAAGTACCAGAAAAAACTTCAAGCTCGTAATTCAATTGAGGCATAAGCAGAGCGTGAGCTAATCGATATCTTACGTGTTTGGAGTATATGGTTTAAGTGCACATAACATCCTTCAAATAAAACAAACTTTGTTATTAATAGAATTTATATGGTCATCAAAGATGAGGTTGGAATCAAGAATCACGCCAAGACATTTGAAGGATTCAATAGTCCCAATCAAATGATTCCTAATAAAGAGTCTAGGACAAACAATATTTCTGTTACGTAAATGAATATGTATGACATTCGATTTTCCTGGGTTAATAGAAAGATTATTGCTGCTCATTGCAGTAGCAATCACGTGGAGATGATTATTAATGTAGGTCGAATACCGGGGAAATAAAGCAAAAATATATCATCGGCATATACATATGGTCGACAAAAACTCATGGACATTAGAGTAATTTGATCGTTTAGATAAATAAGAAAAAGCAAAGGGACTAATACGGATCACTAGAATTCACCCCATTCAAGCATACATATTGGGTACGATCTGACAGATACGAATATATTGCATACAAGCTGATTTGGAAAAATTTAATTTATCACGCAGCTTTTCGATTAAAATAAAGCGATCAATACGATCAAATGCTTTGGTGAGATCAAGCAAAACAACAATACAATGTACAATGTTAATTTCTATCTAATTGCTTTCTTACGGAATCGGTAAGAGCAAGAAGATCGGAAGATGTGCTATGGTTTTTCCTAAATGCAAACTGAATAGGATTTAGAAGTGAGAATCTATCACAGTGCTCCATGATCTGTATTTTCATTAAATTTTCAATTATCTTTGACATAGCTGGTTGTATACTGATAGATCTTAAGTTATCAATGCCATGACCGCCATTTTTAGAAATAGACAATACGCCCCAACTTCTACGCATAAGGAAATTTAGAGACAGAAAAATGTACAGCCCTGTTCTGGCTCTCACCAAATATTCAATTCACTTCACAAATTCACTTCACCCAACGAATGGAGAGGTGTTCTGGTTCTCACGTGAATTCTCTTTTTCGAACTTCTGCTCAAAAAAATCGAAACATATGTTTTTGTCTGCAAAGCCATAATTTGCAGACAAAAACGTAAACAAAACAATTTATTCTCGCGAAGAATCAGACAAGAAATTAAAAAAGAAAATCTGAAGATTTATTAATCATATTTTATAAAAAACACAACAAAAAATATGCCACTAGCTTTTCTCTTAGCCATTAGGGATTTAAGTTTTAAGAAATGAAGTTCTTGAGGAACGTATCAAGGCGGCACTTGCGTGACTACTCAAATCCAATGGATATTCCAAATTCGTGGTAAGCTAAGTGTCGTTAATCTGTTTAACATAATAATTTATGCCTTTAAATGTTTTATAGCTTTTTACCGGCTTAATAAAGACGGATTTTCAATGATCCTTGATCAAATTGCACCCTTCATTAGCACAGGATCAATACCACAAAAAATACAATTGGCGGCAGCTTTGAGATTTCTTGCGGTGAGCGCTTTTCAAGGTATTGTAGCAAACGACATAAATATAAGCATGGGAAGGACTACATTGTGCAAAATATTGTGGAAAGTGGTAAATGGAAATGAGTCAGGCGGAAGTCAGTGCTTCAAAAATGAATTTTTACCAAAAGCATGGAATTCCCGGGGTTGTTGGTTGTGTCGACGGTACTCACGTTCGACTCATAAAACCTCCAGATGGAGATTTATAACCGAAAGGGATATTTTAGCATAAATACCATGATTGTAAGTAAAAATACACATTCATTTATATTTGTTTGTGTAAACGCTTTTTTTTATTAAGGTTTGTGACTACGAAATGAAAATACGGGCCGTTGACAGCACTAGACCTGGATCGTGTCATGATTCATATATATGGAAATCAGGTATAGCAGAGAATCATTACGCCGAGATGTATGCTGGCTTTTAGCTGACGGAGGTTACGCTTTGGAACCATACCTTATCACGCCATATAGAAATCCTACATATAACTCCAGTGAACACAAATTCAACAAAGTACACTGCTCAGCACGGAACATTGTTGAGAGGACTATAGGCAACATAAAATCTCGTTATTGACGATGACAACATTGAAGATGTGGAACAATTAAGTAGTGGTACCGATGGCACACGAGTAAGAGACGAAATTGCACGTTCAATAGTTCAATAAAACACAGTCTTTAGAATGAATAAACTAAAAATACAAAACAAATTTTATTTGCTGCAGTCTTTTATGAGATCAATTAGATATGTATGTATTTATTAACTATATTGTCAATTTAAAGTCCCATCTTCAATTGTTCCAGCTCGATGGACTTCAATTTCAGCTCATTTCGGGTGAGCAAATGCTTCTCCATTTGTATGTGGTGCCTTTTGTTTTCTTTTATTTCCTCCTTTTTTAATGAGACTAGTTCATCTAGCTTATTTTCAATGCTTATTAATGTTTGACTATTGGCAACCATCACTTCCTTTATTGCACTAATACCACCCGAAACACACTTAAAATTTTTCGTTTCCTCCTCCATTAAGTACTCCACGTCCGATGGTTTCTTTCTCTTTGGTGCGGGTGGCTCAACGTTGGGAGAGGCAATTGGCGAATCGGGTATATCGCCGAAATCAGGAGAGTGGCTGCGTACACGCTTTGATGCAGTCACTGTATTTGCAGCTGATGATGTGGCAAGTTTTCTGCTGGTTTTGCACTTGACGTTTCTTTGGGCCTAATACGACTTGCAAGCGATGTAGATGGTGCATCGGCGTCAATATTTTCTTTATTGGGGCCACCTAATTTCTGGGTGTTCTTTATCCCATCCGCGCACATATAAAGGTCCACAAAACAGCAACACGTTCTTCCAAAGGTGTCATTACATATTTATTATATTGGCCACCACCTGTTGCCCGACATTCCCTTTTGTTATGTGTAAGCTTTCATTTAATGTTCCGTTCTTGTTTGAGGTCCGCATGAATTAAGGTTTGTTGCCAGGTCTGACCACAGTTTATCCTGCTCTGCTTTATCCATCTTTGAGTAGCCCATGGCCAAGTCTGGGTGTAACTCCATGAACTGGACGAAAATCTCATTGTGAGAACTATTTTTTCGTGGGGACCTGTAGGATAGTAATGCAATGAATTTGAACAATTAGCTTCAGCAAAAAGCTCAGCATACTTACATCTTGTAAAATCTAAATCCTTTGGTTATTTTCCGTCCAATTATTGTTTTATGTTTTTTTGTTTTGTCAAGTTGGTGTTGATTGTTTTATGTTTGTTGTTTTTGTTACGTTTTAATAGACGTCAAACATTTGACACTTTGCAGAAGTAGAGTTGCCACACGGTTCATAATAGGCAAATTGACGATCATTTTAATTATTTTACTTATATTTTTGTTAAATTTAGTAAATTTTTAAAATGGAATAACATTTCTGTACCAAAATTAAATTATCCGATGCAAATAACATTGAGGTTACTCCATTAAAATGGTTGTATTTCAAACTAACAAACATCTTGCATCTCTGATTTTTCGAAGTCAAACCAAATCAGCTGATTTGCCAAGAATTCATTTACTCACATCACAAAAGAAAAAAAGTTGGTTGCAATTTTGGACTTATTTTATAAAACCTAATTTATTAATTAATTTGATTATTTTATCGTACAGAAACTTGTAATTAAGAAGTAAACATTACAAATTTTGTCACGGCACAGTTAATTTGTGATTACAATAATTATTCTTTCCAAAAAATGAGAACTCACAGCGCTCTCACAATGGAAAACATGGTGAGAAAAAATTGCATGAAATGGGGTGAAAGTGAGTTGCAGAACACCTCTCGGTGAATACTTCTCACTTCGCCACCACAAGTGAATTCCAGAACATGGGCGATAGTGTTTATTAAGTGAAGAAGCAGTACAAAAAGCATAGGAAGTAAAATTTTAATGAATGCTATCGGTATCCTATCATAGCCCGCAGAATTAGATCTTAGATCTTAAGTTTACAGCAATAATTATGTACTTCATTTTCTGTAAACGCACGATATGAAAAAATATTATTATTCTCTACAAAGCCATTAAAATCAAAAGTGTTATTAACATTAGGGGTTTATATTATTAAATTGGTTGTTTGGATGTCAAATTGAACTGACAGATAGACGTCAGTGACAGAGTGAGCAAAACAACAAGAATTCAAAAACAAACTGAGTTTTGTTTGTAAAATATCAAAAGTTTGTGAAGAAAAATTATTTTATGAAATACATTATTCGCGAATATATAAAATCTAACACCATGTCTTATATGTTACCACATTTACACAATGGATGGCAAGTGGATCAGGCAATTCTATCGGAGGAGATAGTGTAGTGTGCGCCCTTTAAACGAATAAAATTCAAATGAAATGCAACGGTTGGGTTGATAGCGTAGAAAGAAAAGAAGAAGAAGAATAATAACCATTCACAAATCAGCTGATTTGTGGCAAAGAAACAAATGTCTGATGTTAGGAGAAAGGAAAACAGGAAGAAGGCTAGATTTCTTGGATGAAAAGGAGAAAATCTTCTTCCCTTTTTGATTTACCAAGAGGAACGATTGGACGTGTGGCTCCCCCATTATATACTTACGAAGAGATTCCCATCGAAATAAAAGAAGTACTTCCGGCTTTAAATTCGTTAAAAGAAGGTGGTTAGGAGGTAGAACCAATTCTGGTCATCAGATTTTTCACACAGACCTTTTTCAGAATCAGTGGAGAAAGTGCGCGAGTGTACTCGGGGTTGAGCTCAGGCCAGGGTAGAGTTCCGTAGAAGATTGCTAGGGTGATTTTTAGGCCCGTAAAAGAAACCCAATTGGTTGTTCCGCCTGGAAGAAAAGTGAAAAACCATTAATGACCACCATTTGAAGAAAATAATAATAATAAACTGTTAACAAAAAAACAAATATATATATTAATATACTTGATACAAAAGAAAGAATACTTACATACTATTCGGACAGACGGTTTTATACGGACGACACTATTTGGGGGTCAAAAATCCAGCGCGAATCGTCAGCCTGTTCCCGACATCATCCACATCATCAATCTCCTGCAAAGAAGAAGAAAATTAATTACATTAAGAAGAAGAAAACCCCACGTGAATTGAAGACAAATAATCTTGCCGAATTTTCATCCTTACCGCCGGGGAATCTGACATTTCCTGACTTCCTTTCATATTCATTCAGTGGCCGATGTCCGTCACTTTGGTATGCCCATAATCCTGGGCCAATATACGATTTGTCATTCCTGGAAAGTTATATAATAATATTTTTTGGAATTTGCGGTATTAGGAAAAATGTACATAAACGCCTTAGTTTTGTTTGCTTATTAATATTTTCTTTTTGGAGTTTTTTTATAATGCTACGCCTATTTCTTTTAAATTTACATATTCAATTACGGAGGATGATGTAAATAAAATTAGAGCCCTTCATTCAGACTAGACATTGAATAAAAGAATGGAATATTGTAACGTTTTAAACGAAATTTAGAAAATGTGTTTGGCTTAAAGCCTTTTGAATGGTGGTAGGGAAGGGGTAAAGGAGGGGTAAGTAAAGGGTCGAATTTGGGATGCCAAAAAAAAAGTAAGAGGCATCATGGTGTGACCAATAGTGGTTTCTGTGGGAGGGCCAACCTTGGCACTACATCAGCCAGGGAAAGTGTTTTTATTTGTCAAAGTGTTCGTGAGTGTCTTTGCCTGTCATCCTTTCCTTTCGCTTCTGTCCCTTTTTTTTGACTTATTTCGGGTACCCCCTTTACTGTAATGTTTGTCCTTTCGTGAAAGCCCGGTATGATTTAATTTTTGTCTCTGTGTCAACGTCCACAACGCCGGCAAGAACACCACACCAAGCCGACGAGCCATAGCCGAGCGAACGCCAGCATACCGGCAACGCCGACGAAGTGGAACAATATAAGTCCCCATTTACATGGTACTTTTTTTTAAGTAACTTATCGGCTTATTCTCTTTTGAAAAAGTATTTACGTTCACACGCGTACTTTTTTTTCAATACTTAACTTATTTTCATTTGTTTTGTTTCGGCTTTTCCTATGTGAATTGTTGTTGTTTCCAAGTGCGAACGAAAAACACAAAACGATGAGTACGATAAGTACGAGTACGGCATACTTTTTTCCCCCCGTTTCCGACTGCCTCTCTCGCCCACAAAACGCCGATAAGTATGCTTAATACTTAAAAAAAAAGTATCATGTAAATGCAGACTAAGGATAAAACAAATTGATCAGTGCACAGTACAATAGAGTTGTGGTAAGTTATATTTCCGTTTACCCGAAAGCGGCATGTGATTTCCTGGTCATTAATGCCATAGCTAAAATCCTTCCCAGCCGCTTGGACGTTTTTGTTCACTAGATTTCATCAGCAAATTTCTCTCCCAACCATTAGTCTTCTATCGTTGAATAGTCTAAAGAAGGCAATGGAGACTTTAACAAAAAAAGATGCCGCTTGGAAAGATTGGTCTCGCGTATTGCCACATATCTTGTCGAAGATTTGACGCTCACTGCTAAAAATAAAACACAACTCTCCTCTGCCCTACAAATAGAGTCCGAGTCATTTTTATGTCCACCGCCTGCCTGCAACGCTAAATACAAGATATTTTACTATTGGATTGGGTATGAACATAATAGATAACTTTG
Source organism: Eudasyphora cyanicolor (assembly GCA_963930755.1). Lineage (NCBI taxonomy): Eukaryota > Metazoa > Arthropoda > Insecta > Diptera > Muscidae > Eudasyphora > Eudasyphora cyanicolor. Next base: position 16,053,703 of record OZ005735.1, on the reverse strand, counting down.
ATGAAATGCAAGAGTTCTCCCCCTTAGCGAGTGTAAATCAAGAAACGGCGGCCACAGAAAAAGTATAAAAGTATATTCGGCATCCTAAACAATATGACCGTGTACCACAAGAAGGAGAAACGGCTTTAGAACGTCTTCAAGAATCTCCCTTAAGTAACAAAGGAAACCCTGTCTTTCGTAAAGGATCTTGTTATCGGCATTTTAAGTTAACTCCATTGCACGAGGTCTGGTCTCTTCCATTTTATGCATTTCTAGTTATATTTTTTCTGTTCCGCCTTTTCGCTGTTGTGAGTGATACGTGTGACACGTTTGGCCACATTGCTTATGACTCTCCACTCATTTGCAAGGACAAGTTCTGAATAGACAAACCTTTTAAAAAATGTATTTCAAAGTAAAATCGTTAGAATACTCGACGGGCTGTATTGTATGTATGTATGTATTTGCACTCCATCATCAATTCCACTCAATACTATAACGGCAAAAACATCTGTGTGCCATGTCGGATATTGACACTTTATCATATATCCAGCAATAGATTCCAAACGTCCACTCTCCAAAATTAAAATGAGGAAATTATTTCAATTTTATAGATTCTAAAGAACAATCTTACATTGTTTGTGTAAACAAATACAAGCGAAAATTTATTATACTGAATACAAATGCCGTCACAAGATTTACATTATAGGGTATTTCCACGTAAGTTTAAAATATTAGAAAAATTTCCATGATACAATAATAGAAGGTAAAATCACTTGCCCAACAACAAAACTGGGATACAACCCTGTACATTATTTTCGTACAATAGCTTGTCAAAATAGGCAGCCGACTCGAAAAGCTGACCAACAATTGGTTGTCAAATAAATTTTTTATTTGAAATTTGATTTTCTTTGAAAAGGATAATTTGTTCTAATATTTCAAACTTACGTGCAATTACCCTTTAAAGTATATCTGGTGACTGCAATTTTATTCAGTATAACAAGTTTTCTCTTGTATTGGGATACACACACAATAGGCGTGTTTTCGTTACACCAAAAGTGCTTAATTTGTATGGGGAGCTAAGCACTTTCAAGCACTATTAGTTCCCGATGAAGTTTGGTGCTTGTGTTCATGTCTTAATCGAGTATGATGTTGCCAGATTGGGCACCCTATATTTAGCAATATGGCATCCCATTTTTGGAGAGATTTTATCAATTATTGTGAATTAACGGGAAGAAGAACAACAAAAATGGGAAATTATTTTAATATTTGCAAAAGAGTGTAAACAATTGAACATAGAATAGTAAATATATGTTTTATAAATACTTTTCACGAATTTTTTGTCTGTTTCGCACTGTTCTTTCTTCGCAACTCATGACACCATTGCGACCAGATAGTGAAAATCCGCCACTTATTGCTTATGTGCCAGTTAGTGGAAGTCAGTTGTTTTCGTTGCAAAGAGCTAAACTAAAAGTGCTAGCTTGTAACGAAAACATGCCTAATGTAAGTTTTCTTTAAGAAACTATAAAATTGAAATAATTTCCTCATTTTAATCTCGGAAGGATAGTGTCATTATCCTTCATGACACCTGGATGTTTTTGCTGTTACAGTATTGAGTAGCATTGATGATGGATGGCATATAATACAATACTGCTCGGTTCAGCTTTCCAACGATTTTATTTCTTTGGAATACATTTTTTAAAAGGTTTGTCTCTTCAGAGCTTGTCCTTACAAATGAGTGGCGAGAGGCATAAGCTGAATGCGGTCATACGTGTCATACATATCACCCATATCAGTAAAAAGGCAGAACAGAAAAAATGGAGCAGTAAATGCATAAAATGGAAGACGGCCGGCCTCTCGTGCAATGGAATTAACTCAAAATGCCGACATCAAGATCCTCTTGAGCAGAATGGGCCTCCTGATGACGTAGAGGACTTTGGGTTGAAGAGCTACTACTCATGTTAAAACCAATTTTCAGGTTGTGTTATGTTAGGAAAGAAAATGTTAGGAAATAAGTTTTTCATGTTATAAGAAAATACATATTCGTACATATGTATATGTACCATTTATGAAAAAATATGATTAACGAATAATGTAAAAAGAATTGAACGTATTATATATATTTTTTAATTTAATAACTAAAGTTTGTCGTTGATACAAATAATAAGTTGTTAGCTGCCTCCTCTCACGAGGAGGTGATGTGAACTGGCCTCCGAGATCGTGTGATGTGACCCAATTAGAATTTTTTGTGGAGTTTTGTTAAGTGGTACGTCTATAAGAACAATCTACAAACCACAACAGCCAACACAACCCTTGACATCGGTAAAATTCAGCTTGTCTCATGCGCCAGTCATGGAAATTCGAAATTACGGATTCGCGACTCTGCGAAACTGTGGCATACATTTGCAAGATATTATATACCATTTATAATGACATCAATAGGACTTTAAAACGAAATTAATAAAGTTATGTGATATCACACATACACACTTTGCTTTATTTACATTTAAATATAGGAAATGTTACATACAATTTACATTATTTTTAATTTGCGTGAATTTTGTTTGATTGTACACAATTTTTTAAAACGCTCCCAACAACAAAGTGTAAACAAACAATCAAACGTCATCCATGAGTTTGACAGTTCATTGAGCTCTGAAAAAATGGCGAGAAAATCAGCTGTTCGCTGTACGCTACCTTGTTCAATATACCTTGAAAAATTTCAAACAAAAAAAATATTTGACAACCAACTGTTGGTCAACTGTTCGTGTCGATGCCTATTTTGGCATGCTATTGTACGAAAATACAGCACAGGGTTGTATCCGAGTTTTGTTGTTGGGCATTGTATGTGCAGATTTACACTAGGATATTTTTTCAGCAGATTATCCGCTAATTCTCTTTTAAACTTGCCTCTGCGTTTAGACACGTAATTTTGTTTCGGATATTCCTGTGTGAATTGTTGTCTCAAAGTGCGAGTGAAAAACACAAAACGTTCAGACCGATAAGCCCGAGTACGGGAGAGTTTTTTTCCCCTCTTGCCGACTGCCTCTCTCTATTGCAAAACGCCGATAATCTGCTGAACGTTCAGATAGTGTAAATCGAGACTATAATGCGTTTACCGTTTACGCTTGGCTAAAGGCCGGGTTAGGCAAACTTAACCGTAATTTAACATTAGGGCCGCCGTAACGTTGCCCGCTGGAGCAATTACCCAAAACTTGAAAAACGTGCTGTATCACTCAGCCATTCACAACAAAAATAGCAACAAATTAATTATGTTTTATATTTATTTGCAACAAATTATTCATTTTATCACTTATTTATCATTACTTTTCAAAAGTTTTGCTTAAATTTATTCTTTTTTCATTGTTTTACTAATTTTGTTTGCAAATGCACGCAAAGGTACCGTCCAAATCAAATTTCAGCAGATTCAGCCGTCCGTTTACGTTTCGTTTCCGTTGGCTAATCGTTTACACTGATTTCCACATGTCAGATTGAATCAGCTGATCCGTTACGTTACGGGGGCGTTACGGTTAAGTTTGCCTAACCCAGCCTTAACAGTCGTCTAACCTCACAGGGTTTTACTGCCTGACTTTAATATATTCACAATAGAAGATGTCAGTTCAATCCATAATTGTGAATGAAATGAGCAGCTGTTTTGTGGGTGTTCTTACTGAGGTGTAATTAAAATAATTTAATAAAAAATATATGTCTAGAAATAAAATAATTCGAAATTCTATAAGTTTATAATAAAGAACTTAGCGAAGATATACAAATTGATAATTACCAAATCCGCTCTCCTCCTCACAGACGAAAAAAACAAGAGAACCCTAGAAAGGTACGTGTCATATTTACTATTTTACTCGGGGAATTCATCATTGTTTAGCATCATATTATTGCAATTTCACGTAGGCAACACCGTGGCAAACTCAACAAATATGCGCCGCAACAATAATTATCCCTATCAGCCCCTAAATCAAAACCCCGCACCACTGGGTCATGATGCTTTAGAAGAAGAAAATGAACGAGCGGCCGAAGAGCTAAAACAGAAAATCGGAGCTTTAAAATCTCTCACCATAGACATAGGCAATGAAGTACGCTATCAGGATAAGTTACTGCGTGGTATAGATGATGACATGGATAGAACACAAGGTTTTCTGGGTAACACAATGGGTCGGGTGGTGAGGCTTGCTAAAAACGGTGGGAGCCGACATATGTGTTATATGGTTTTGTTTGTGTTATTTGTATTCCTTCTGTTATATGTTATTTTGAAAATAAAGTAAACATTCCTACTGGAGTGAAAATTAGGGCAGAATGCGGGCAAGGACGTAGTAAATTTAACAATAGATTTAGGCTATAATGAAAATTAAAACATTTCTTAAATAACTTTTTTTATTATACATTTATAAAAAAGACAAAAATATATAGTGAGAAAAAAATTCTGTTTTCTTTTTGTAAAACATTTAATATAGTACTACGGCTACATTTCAAATTGGTGCTTAAATTTAATAACCTAATTATAGTTGATACAATTCTACTTACAATTCAAGTAAATCATAACGATTATATTAACGATAGCCTATGAAACTAAATTATATTTGATTGGTTAGTTTTGTTTGTTAAGGAGACCTGCATTGGGGTGACCGGTGACCTACATCTTTGTTGTTATGGCTACCAAAATTTCAGATTCAATTTTGAACATTTTTTCCAAATCGGTAAACCAAAGTATGCAATTCAATTTGTTTCTGTCGTTTAAAACTTCATATTATCGAATTGTTGTTCCATTAGTTACTATGCCTGATACGAAGTTTTCATCTTTTTACTGCGACGACTGAAGTCTTGTTCATCACCATCAGAGCTATCATGCTGTAGAGATTGTTCTCCATTGGTTAATTGTTGATATTCCGTTGGGTCTATGACGTAGCCGCTTTTTGCACACTCCAGCATTCGAACTGAAATAAAGTAAATGTAAGACGAATTTGATAATGAAGGAATAACTTAATTATAATGAATACTAATCTAAAACATGTGGATGTTTTTTTTTTACATTATCATTAAAAAATGTTCTTTCATACAGTATTAAACGTACCAATGATTGGAGGCTGTAGCGCATTTAGGAACGTTCTAGTAGCAATAATTAAAAGTATATATTTTTATTAACTAGAATGTTATTTTTGTCCATTACATTATATGTATATATATAATACGTAAAATGTATTACATACTTTATTACGACGAATATAGTTTACAAGGTCAATACATTGAATTCAAAACTCAGAGAAAATAAAATTGTGCGAAGTCTGTATAACTAATTTTGACGTCTTTAATAATGCATAGAGCCCGACCGAAGTCGGATTTTAAGGCCGAACTTCGGCTAAATTTACAACCTTCGGCCGAAGCCGAATATTTTATATTTGTTAAAGAATTGTTTACTTTGCACCAAAAATTGGGTTTTTAATCAGTTTATGTCTACTGCTTACGTATTTATTTACTTAGCACATAATGCTTTCACTAGTTGGAAAGCTTTTAGGTGAGGAACTGAGTCATGTTTTCATTTGTCCTTCTTCCTTTGGTGTCCTATATCAAATTATTTTTGTAGTATTGTTCACTTCTGTGCACTTCTATGAAGATTTCCATAATAGAATTTTCTTTAAAAAGTCATATAATTCTATTTTTTTAACAAAAAATCGGCCTTCGGCCAACTTCGGCTTATTTTGTGGCCAAATGCCGAATATTGGCCGAATGTCGAGTTTTGGCCGTGGCCGTAGCCGAAGCCGAACATTGGGTCGGGCTCTAATAATGCATCAAAATTTCGGGTTAAATACATAGGGCCATAGCATTTTCTCAAATTGTGCAAAAACACAAAGTGGAATAGTCAAGTTTTTAAAAGTACCTCCTAATTTAATTGTGAATGTGTTAAGGATACGAATTCTAATGTAAATCATCAATATTAAAATAAAGATAACAAATAAGGAGACTCTAATTGGCATAGTCTAAACGCCAGTTCGCTTTAATTTCGCTGTAAAAATAAAAAATCAATTCCTTAGGTATAAAGACAAAGCTCCTAGAAAATTCAATTTAAAAGAATTATATTCTTTGAAAGTGTTAGTAACCCTAAAACTGAATTCACTTCAATTTGACCGATATCCATAAACATTTGAAAAATATTGTTCTATCTATTACAAAAATTTTGGAACACGCTATATTATTTCTAGTACTATGTTTATATTTACTTTGTGCCTCTAGTACAGCATTTTGTTTTTTGATATCCTCCACATCTTTCTGATTGGCCTGTATTTTACGTCTCATATTCTGTATACATTCTGTGGTTTTCTTCAAAATCTGCGCACGGCTCGCCTTGTATATGAAAAAAATAAATCAGTAATTATTAACTTTAATGAATATTGTAAATGTAGTCCTACCTTCTCTCCCTTTAGTGAGGGAACGGCCTCCCGTAGGCTTGTAAAACTTTCTTTGATATGATCACGACGTTTTCTTTCTAATGCATTATGGTGTGCTCTCTTCTCCTCTTGGGTGAAATTCTGAGTATTTGTATGACGTTGTGGTAATCCCGTGTCCGAATCGTTATCATCCTGTTGAAAGTGTTACAATAGTAGTTAGTAGGCACACAAGTTAATTTAAAGCTGCGGAGGAAATTCGTTGGAAATATATATACAAAATTATCGATGCATTTATTGGGGGTCTGCTTTTTTGGCATCAATAAACAGCAAAAAATCGACTGATAATCAGCAATGGATCGGAATAATAAAAAGTTAATGCCCTTATTCATCCCTCCAGCTCTTCCACCTCAAGGAATTAGCACGTTGTTGTTGCAAGTTAGTCCAGATTCACACTCGGCAACTTTTTCTAAGCAAGTGTCAAAGTTTGTAGGAGAGAGAGAGGCAGGCGGAAAGATCTCTCTGCCGAGTGTGAATCTGGACATACTAAGTTACCACAAAATTACGCATCTTTGTTATCCTCCACTCCACTTGTATTCGTTGTAATGTTCAATGCTTGCATTTAAGCAGATTGTATCTTTTATCTATACTTACATCACTTTCAATGTCAATATCTCTATCATCATCACTCATTTTGGGCTCCGCGTTTTGTTTATAGAATTTGTGGGTGATAAGATTGATCCGTCCAATCGTTAAAAATATAAACAACGTAAGGTTCACGCGATAATCGGATATATGCCGGAACGAAGTCTGTAATAGATATAGACTTCAGAATTATCAACTCGGCGTCTCCAAGCTGCAATAAAAACAAAAACCAATTCATTATGCACAGTCGATTTCAAAATGTTGTATATTTGGTGTGTATTTTAAGTTTCTTCGTAGGAAGCTAAACCCATTTTATTTTATTTATTTTTATTTATTGAATCCATTACAGTAATAAGAAGCCAATATGGCAAATTAATTATATTACATTATTCCAAAATAACCTGAGTTCAAAACAAAACTTAAATTTAAAAAAATTACAATCAGCCCGATTCTAAATAAAATTCCCCGGGAATTTTTTCCCTTTTCCCGTTGTTGGGTAAACGGCATTACCTTACAATTATGTTATCATGGAATGAAATATCAACAACACAATAGCTAATTTCCCTCTCCCTCATTTGCCTTCTCCAAATATTTCAGAATATGAGAATTTTATTCTCGGGAAAAAACAATTCCCCGGGTATTTATTCCCCGGGAGTATTCAGAATCGGGCTGAATAAGTGCAAAAACAACCTATCCTTTGGCCCCCCAGCCACAAAATATATAAAAAAAACTAAAAGAAGAAAAAAAGTCCAGTCCGTAGTAACTCAAATTGAAAAAAAAAAACAAAAAGATAAATATTTGCACCAATAGTTCAAAATGCTAGTATTTACAAGGGAATAGGAAAAATACTTAAGTATTAAATAATTGACTAAATGAGAAAAAGAAGCATTTGAATTATTACGTTAAAATTTGCATTATGGGTAAAAGAAATTTTTACGATGTTATTGACATTATGCACTAAGTAATTCCAACAGTTTTAAACGGAATACATTATTAGTGTGCGAGAAAATACGCAATTCGTGAGGCAGTCGATTGCAGCTTCGTACTATTCTGACCAAAAATGATCTTGCATAGATATTCTTCCAGATCCTAGGAACAAAAATTTGTGGATTTCTGGTAGATCGCGAAAATGAAAACATTCGGACCAACTGTAAAGGCATACTACTTTTCGTCACGCTATAAAACAAGGACAAATTACGGTAAATCCCAAATTTGTTGAAAGAGCAACCTAGGAAGCGTTTGACGTAGTCAGATATATGATTACTCCGTCGAACACTGTACGTGAAACGTGTAATGATATTTACTATACGCTTAAGCCTTAAAAAGAGAAAGCCAATAGTTCCAGAAAATACTTCTAGACCATACAACACTTGAGACATCAAGAGGGCATGAGCTAGCCTTAGCTTGATACGGAAAGGAAGGTATAAATTTGATGCATAAAGTCTACGTAGGGAAGCCCAAACTTTGCCCGATAATGCGTCAAAGTGATGTTTAAAAGAAAGTTCCGAATCAATAACCACGCCTAGGCACCTATGATGGCTTACAAATTCAATTTGGTTATGACATAAGAATATATTAAGATTCGGCAACACTCGGCTTGTAGGACCAAACATTAGAGCTTTTGACTTAAATGGATTGATAGATAACGAATTCAAAGACGCCCAACGTAAGAGACTATGAAGACAGGAGTTTATGTCTCCCTGATAAGTCTCTGGAGAAGTATGACTACCACTAAACAGCAAAAAAATATCATCAGCAAATAAAAAGGTACGACATATATTAGAGCTAGTGTATCGCTGAAGGTCATTTACATAAAGTATAAACAGCAGTGGACCTAACACAGATCCCTGTGGCACTACAGAATAAAGTGGAAGTAAACCAGATTCAACCCTAAATTAGTAAACCAATTCAACTAGATTAGCTGTTGAAATTTTGCCAATGTGAATACTGCAATTTGGTAGTTTTGTTTAAAATGATTTGAAATAAATATATGTCCTGAAAATGTTGTGGTAAGTGAATAAAATAGAGATTTGTACATACATTTTTTAAAAAAATTTCGATAAACAGCTAATTTATTATTGCTAGAAATTTTGGAGTTTAAATGTGTTATGTTGTGGTCATGTAGCATATATTTTATGTGTTTAATACAAGTGTATGTGTCATTGTGAGTATTTCTGGTAGTTTTTGCAACTTCGTCCACCAACTCTTGAGTGAAGAACGCTGCCGACATTAGACCATTTATTATTTTTTCGGTACTGATTTCCTGGCCGAAAAAGTTTCCATTCCACATACAAACCTCCAATAAAAAATTTGGTGCCGATTGGACAACGCTAAGGTCTGCCCAAAGTTGTTTGAAAACACAAAACTCACTTTACATGGACAAAATTTGGGTTTTTATCAAATGTCACATGTTCAAGTAATTAAAAAATATTTTATTAGCATGAAAAGTTTTTAAATGATCTTTGAATAAAATTTTCTTTCTTACAAGTCGTAAACAATCAAAATCGACCGAAAAACGAAAAAGTTACAGCAGTTTTCATTTGAATTTTACGTCATGACAGGGCATGCATGCACACCGACATGGCCTATGTAGACGTAAGAGAAATCACAATAAAAAATAGATCATGCTTGTGCATGTATGAAAAAAACAACGGATTTGCATGATAGTTGATTTTTCGCATCAGTCTGACATTTTTCTACTGGTCAAAGAAGAAAACATAAGCAGAACTTTGCAGCGCGCTATACGGCCATGCAACAGGGTCGTTTACAGAACGCGCTCTGTCTCCAGCCTAAGTGAATTGAGAAAGGGACAGCTTTGCACAAAATTTAATTTTAGTCATATTCTTATTTGTCTCCAGACCGACCACATCCAAAATGGTTACTAGATCCAGTGATAAATTTCGCACCGTAGAATCAGTTTGGCATGTATCACATACAATATCTGGAGCCAAACTGCCGTCAAACAGAAAGATATTTCATAATGTGATAACTCTAATGTTTAATGTTGCGACGCTTCTGACCTCTGTTGGTGAGCTTGTGATTAATCGTTCTACACATCAAAATTTTAGGGCGCTCCCAAAATCCCGGCTGGTACTGGAGAAAAAATGGCCAAAGTCGCTCATGATACACTCATCAAATACAGGTCAAAACACTGGATCGTGCATTTTGTTGCAGAACAAATTAGATCGAAAATTAATCAAGTTCCCATGTTCTCATCACATGATGGAGATAGTATTGAAACATGTGTTTGAGGTTAAACTTCGGCGACTTGTGGTCCTGAAGTGCCTATTTTTAATCGTTTTGCTGCCGTTTGGGTAAGTCTCGACCACAAATCGTTTAGAAACGGACTCGAAGATCCAACTGTACGCTCAAAAATAAGTAATGCTGACTGCGAAGTCATTAAGAAATTCTGCATTAAACAGCTAAATGAAACACAAATCCGAGCTGACAACAAGGAACTATTACAATTAACAATAATGTTTATTGGTGGTGTCGGCGATAACTTCCGAACATCTGGTCCAACATCCCACGCAAGGTTCATGGAAAAAGGCATTTATGCCTTAAAAATATACCTATTTCGGGAGCAGTTTGCATTGACAAAACGATAGTCTAGTGGGCTACGGGATATACATATGTATTTTTCTCATGAGGCTGTATGTCAAAGCGTGGTTTACATGCAAAATGCCATACGAGCACCAAATCAAGATATACACTTGTTGAAAGACTCCATCGCATACGCTGAAATCGACCGAGATGTGTCTGAAGCGGTTATGAAGAAATGGAAAAATCATTTGTGGTATTTGGCCCTAGAATCAATGGCTTTGGCATTTTTCGATTCGGATGTTTCACTCGAAGAGAAACGAAAACTGGTTAGGCATCTACAATCAACAGAGACCGTCGTAAATCTGGAAAACGATCGAAAATTCTCCGACCCGAAACTATTGCTGTGTAATAATTTGAGCGATTTCGTCTCATACAAAACCAAACATTTTTTCGGTGCTTTTGGATTGAGTACTGAATTTTTAAAGCATGACCCATCCATTTGGGAAGATTATCAAGATACTCTCGATGTTTGTCGTAATCTGTTTGTTGTTAACGACACTGCCGAACGCGGTGTACAATTTATGAATGATTACAACAGAATACTTACGAAAGACGAAGAACAAAATCAATTTATATTACATTGCATTGAAGAATAACGTAGAAAATGTCCCTCACATAACAAGTCAAATCTAATATAATATTGAATTAATTGTATTTTTTTCCGATCTTAATATTTAAAAACTATTTATCAATTAATAATACAAAGAAATGTAATTTTACTTATTTAAACATACGACTTTTGAACAAAAAAAATATTTCCCCTATAAAGTGTGTTCTCAATTTTGAATGAACTTTGGGCAGACCCTAAATTTTTATGGAAGTCTTGTAGGCCAAATGGAAACTTTTTCGGTCCGAAAATCAAAGATCGCAGCAACTTTCACTTTTTGCATCATGTGCTATAAACGGTCTAGCCGACATATTCTCCCTTGTTCCAGTTGGCGTCGTCATATCATTTTCGTCATATCTATGAAGTTCTAGCTTTGTCATCTTTACGCCAAAACGAATGTTTTTGGTATCCATGAACTAACAAAACTAAACTAACAATCTAAACAGACTAAGAATCGACGACGCCAACTGGAATAAGGGCGATTGTATGTACCTATGTCGGAGTCACAAAAATTTGCTGTACAATTATATGCCGATTGCGGCATGTTGGTGGATGAAGCGACAACTTGCACAGCAAGTGTGTCTAAAAGTGTATCGAAATCGGTTTTTAAAAACAAAATTTTTGATTGGTGTAATGCGTGTTTAAGGTCCTGTAGACAAACTATGTCGAATAAGTAATTGTTGTGAGGTAAGTATAGCTTTAGATCTTCATCTAGAACTGCTTCCGGTTGATAAAAATCTTTGTTTATGCTCTGCATATCGCAGCAAAGGCAGGTCACAACCAAGCCAATATCGTCAAAGGTTTATTATTATTTTTGCCAGTATATCTGCCGTTGAAACATATCTGCAGCATCCAACAAAATGTTGGTTCCCGTAGCTTATGCTGGTTATGCAAAAGACAGTCGCTCGGCTTCTTTTTCCGTAAGCGGCAATTTTTGCAGAGGCGCTAAATGTTTTACGTTATCGCAGCCCTCCTTAACAATGGGGAAATTTCTCAAATTTGTTATATTCTCCGAAGTAACTTCTGGAGGAATAGCCATCTTCGGTATCTTTGAACTTGGCTGGAAGGAAAGCTTACACAAAATCTTATTGTGCACCTGGCGAGTTGTTTAGAGTGATCAAAAGCGGCGCTCAGTGGGAGATACATATGTATATGAGTGATGTCAGTTGATCTAGTTTTATAGCGCATAGTTATTTTGGAACGTCTTTTGTGTCAGTATTTACATTTACATGTGGAAACAGACCAGGTAAAAAAATCTATGCGTAAGTAGCCCCTGGCTTAAAAAACACTTCTGCCGGCATGTGTGGACAATCTACGGTCGAAAATCTCCAATACAAATTCATGACATTAAAAAAGTTGCCATTGCGTAACCTTCATGGGAAATTTTCGATTCACGCATTACAGAAAAAATAAATTACAAAGAAAATGGAACTCATTTTTTATATATTCTAGCTGACCCCCGCAGACGATGTCCTGCCAGCTCTGTTAGTGATGAGTTGATTTGAGTTGCAGAAAAAATCGCACTAAAAATGCATATTGGACACAGCTGCGGTCAAAATAATAGCACCACGATATAGAAACTTAATAAAACGGATATGATGGAGAATGAAACCATCGGTGATTATGGTCACACTTTCAACTGACGAGAGTGTGTACATACGAGTAAGTTATGAGGATGTGAACAATTTACTGCTGCATATGTCAGACAATCTCGAGTTGGTAAACCTGCTCTCCCTGGGCAAAAAGTCAAGAAGAAGGAAACTGATATGGGCAGAGCTCTTGAGAGTAGTGAATAATACACCAACGTCATCATTTCGATGGACCACTGAAATGATGACCTTGGTGTATAAGAGATTCCGAGATATTTTGCGTCTCAGACCGGGACGTCTGGTGGATTTTCCGCTGGCGGATTTTATTTCATACGACATTTAGAGAAGAAGAGAAAATAATGCCAGCAGAATGCTAGAAACACAGCAACAACAACAATGTTCCCCGAGCATTCTGTTTTCCGTACCGGAACGACCTGGATCACAAACAACATCCGACCAAGGACAGCCACCCCCAGAGGCAAATGGGGAACTGTTGTTCCAACAAAACAACCACAACAGCAACACCTACCATTTAAAATTATAGGTGAAGAAATTTCTTCTTCAATTAATTGACGAATACACAACCTCCGCACACAACACATATACAAAAGAAAACACACAGAACATAACCTGCAGTCAAGATGACTAGTTTGTATATAGAAATACACTAGTTGCTTTTTACTACAAACAATAACATATCTGTCCTTTTTTCATACAACGAACTATCGATTTTAACAATGGCTTGCACCCAACTAGTTCATTTGTTTACAATTCAGTACTAGTTAATATCTAGTTCTGTTATTACTATATTTGATAATATGAGAGTACAAGAGAATGGTGGTGGGAGAGAAACATTTACTCTGCCACCACCCAGGCGTGCCAGTTTTTATACCCTACACCACATTGTGGTAAAGGGTATTATAACTTTGTGCATTTGTTTGTAACACCCAAAAGGAGAAGAAATAGACCCATTGTTTATTATACCGATCGACTTAGAATCACTTTCTGAGTTGATTTAGCTATGTCCGTCTGTCTGTGCATGTATTCTTGTAATCAAAGTACAGGTCGCAATTATGGTCCGATCTCGACGAAACTTTACACATATATTTTATTTGGCCCAAGGACGATCCCTATTGAATTTGGTTAAAATCGGTTCAGATTTAGATATAGCCCCCATATATATGTTACCCCAGATTTGACATGTAAGCGCTGTAAAAACTTTATTTTACATCCGATAAATCTGAAATTCGGCAGAAAGAGGTTTCTAATTATATGAATGAACACTGTTAAATTTGGGAGAAATCGGTTCAGATTTAGATATAGCCCCCATATATACGTTACCCCCGATTTGAAGTGTAAGCGCTGTAAAAATGTTATTTTATAACCGATCAGTATGAAATTCGGCAGTATGAGGTTTCTTATATGAATGAACACTGTTAAATTTGGAAGAAATCGGTTCAGATTTAGATATAGCTCCCATATATACGTTACCCCCGATTTGACATGTAAGCGCTGTAAAATCTGTATTTTATATCCGATCAGTATGAAATTCAGCAGAAAGAGGTCTCTTATTATATTAATGAACACTGTTAAATTTGGAAGAAATCGGTTCATATTTCGATATAGCCCCCATATATACGTTACCACCGATTTGACATGTAAGCGCTGTAAAAATGTTATTTTATATCCGATCAGTGCGAAATTCGGCAAAGAGATGTTTCTTATTACATGAAGGAATACTGCTAAATTCGGAGAAAATCGGTTCAGATTTAGATATAGCCCCCATATATATGTTACCTCCGATTTGACATGTAAGCGCTGTAAAAACTGTATTTTATAACCGATCAGTGCGAAATTCGGCAGAAAGGGGTTTCTTATTACATGAAGGAATACTGCCAAATTCGGAGAAAATCGGTTCGGATTTAGATATAGCCCCCATATACATGTTACCCCCGATTTCACATGTAAGCGCTGTAAAAACTGTATTTTATATCCGATCAGTATGAAATTCGATAGAAGGAGGTCTTTTTACATGAATGAGTATTCAGGGAAGATCGGTTCAGATTTATATTAAAGCTCTATATATATGTTCCTCCTGATTTGGTATCAAACCGCTATAGAAGTTGTATTTTACTTCCGATCATTAAAATTTTCCAGAAAGATGTTTCTCAATTTAGGAAGGAATATTGCTTAATTTAGCGATTATCGTTTTAGGATTAGATAATATGTTTCTACCCATTTACCAATTATTCCAAATTATTATGCTAATGGCCCTTATCGCATTGTTAGGTAGGTGTAGGGTATTATATAGTCGGCCCCGCCCGACTTTCTGCCTTTCCTTACTGGTTTTTAGTGCCGAATCCCCAAATTTTTATTTGTTATCCCCTAAATCCCCAAAAAAAGATTTCTCATCCCCAAAAAAATCCCCAGAAAATATTTTAACTTATGTGAATGATGTATACAGGGTGGCTGATATGTATTGCAACCAACTTCAGGTTGCTATCATTTCTAAACCGCTAGTCTGATAGCTGACAGACTTATTTCAGTGACAGTTCATTTTATTGTTTACAAGCTTACAAAAGCATTTTGATCTATTGCATTCATAAAAAAAGTTATTCGTGATGGAATTCAAGCGTGATAGTGTGATTGCTTTATATTTGGGTGGAAAAACACAAGTGGCTATCGTTAGAGCCCTCCAGCATTTAAATGTGAATAAATCTTTTGTTTCTCGTACCATTGTTCGTTACCGTGATACTGGCAGTGTTGCATCGCGTCCAAAAAGTGGACGAAAAAAAACGGTAACAACACCAGAAATGATCCGAAGTGATGGCCAGATTTGATCGAAATCCACGCCGCAGTGGTAGAAAAATTGCTCGTGAGCTGAACATATCGCGAGAACGGATACAACACATATTAAAAAATGAGCTTGGACTAATGCCATTGAAGTTCCAAAAAGTGCAAGAGCTCACCGATGCACAAAAAAAAGTTAGACTGGAAAGAGCCAAGGAGTTGCTTCGCTTGCACGAAAGTGACCATTCCAAATTGAGCAGTTTGTGAACAAACAAAATGATCGGGTTTACTTGCCAAAGAGGTCAGCTGAAAATTTACACCTTCGATTGGCCACCAGAACTCAAGCGCCGCCGATGATAATGGTGTGGGCCGCCGTAACGGCCGATGGTCGCTCCACGCTCGTATTCATCGACCATGGGGCCAAAATAAATGCCAAATATTATCGGGAAAATGTCCCAAAGACAGTATTGAAGCCCTGGGCAGACAAACATTTCGGCCGCAGACCATGGACATTCCAACAGGACTCAGCACCATCGCACTCAGCACGCGTCAACCAAGAATGGCTTAAAAAGGAGGTTCCTCGCTTCATTTCTACCGCACAATGGCCATCAAGACCTCCGGATCTCAATCCGTTGGACTTTTGCGCCTGGGGCATTTTAGAGAGTAAGGTTCGCACTAAAAATTACCAAAGTATCGATCATCTCAAGACGGCGCTTCGCCGGGAATGGGCCAAAATACCGGAGAGCCACTTTCGTGCAGCGTGTGATGTCTTTGTCGGCGGTTTGCATGCCATAATTCGTGCCAAAGGTGGCCAATTCGAACAAATCTAAACTGTTTCTAAAATTTTATGTTATTTCCGACATTTTTTGCTTTTGAACAATAAAATTTAAAAAAAATTAAAAAAATATAGCGCTTTACTTTGTTGCATAACATATCAGCCACCCTGTATTAAAATTCAATGTACTTTGTACTAAAATTCATTTTGTTTGTACAAAATGTACTTTGTCAAATTATCAAATATATCTGATTCAAAATCTTCCATCTCATCTACATCATCAAATTTTTTTGTACACGTTTTTGGTATTAAAAGTTTGATCATTTCTGCCAATGAACTAAATAATTGATAAAGTACATCAAAGGGTTAATATCAGTTCTTTAAAATCGAGTTGGACCAGCAGAATCCTGTTACTAAATTTACTCCAAAATTAGCTTAAATTGTTCGTAATGTCGTCTGGGAAGAATTTTATAAACCGCATTTGGCTTCAATTGATTTATAAATATCTATAGAAATACGTATTGGCAATTATTTATTTATTTATTGAATCCATAATCGTAATATAAAGCCAATAAGTCCAATCAATTATATTACATTGTTAAAATAACCTGAGTCATAATCTTAACCTATAATTAACAAAACTTATAAAAAGAGCACAAACAACCTATCCTCTGGCTCCCCAGCCATAACATATAAAACCTAAAGAAAGGGGAAAAAAGGTCCATGTACGTAGTAACCTAAATTGAAAACGATAGTGGATGAACATACAAAAAGATAATTATTAGCACTTTATGTAGCCTTTGAGTAATTACGAAGTAATGAAAGAACATTTGAAGTGATATAAAAATATTTCCGTTAATACTGATATTATGAGATATAGGAGTATACAAAATTAAGTCTTTTACATTATGAAGACTGAAATTACGAAGCAAACAAATCCAATAGTTTCAAACGAAAAACATTATTAGAGTGTGAGAAAATTCGCAACTCATGAGGCAGTCCATTCCAACTTCGTGCTATTCTGACCAAATACGATCTAGCATAAATATTTTTCCAGATCCTAGGAATAAGAATTTGTGGGTTCCTAGTAGATCGCGAAAAAGTAAACCTTCTGGTCAATTGTAAGGGCATATTGCTTTTAATTACTCTATAAAACAGAGACAAACCACGGAAATGCACAAAATTTTTTAAAGTGCAACCCAGAAAGCGTTTAACGTAGTCACATATATGATCCCTTAGACGAATACTATACACGAAACGTGCAATTGTGTTTACAATACGCTTTAGCCTAAAGAAAAGCAAACCAATAGTTCCAGACACAGCTTCAAGACCATACAACACCTGAGACTTCAAAAGGGCATGAGCAAGCCTTGCCTTGATACGGAGAGGAAGGTATAGATTAGAAGTATAAAGCCTACGCAAGGAAGCCCAAACTTTGCCCGATAATGCGTCAATGTGATTTTTAAAAGAAAGTTCACAATCAATAACGACACCTAAGCATCAATGATGGTTTACAAATTCAATTTGTTTGCGAGATAAACATATGTTCAAATTCGGCAAAACGCGGTTTGTAGGACCAAACATTATAGCTTTTGATTTTAACGGGTTCACAGATAAGGAATTTAGAGATGTCCAATCCAAAAATCTACGAAGACAGGAGTTTATGTCTCTTTCACAAGTCTCTGGAGAAGTAAGGCTACCTCTAAACAGCAAGAAAATATCATCAGCAAATAAGAAGGTCCTACATATACTAGAGTTAGTATATTGCTGAAGGTCATTAACGTACATGAACAAAGGCGGACCCAACACGGAATAATAAAGGGGAAGCAAACCAGATGCGACACCATTAGACACAACAAACTGAGTTCTTTCGCACAAGCAAGACAAAACAAGCAGACTTTGAAAAATTTAACTCATCTCTGAGCTTAGTAATTAGTCGAATATAGTTGATAGAATTGAAAGCTTTGGATCAAGAGAGACGAGAACACACAACTTATCCTCATTAATGTCCTCACGAACAGAATCAGTTAGATTGAGAAGCAAGTGAGTAGTACTATGACCACGGCGAAAAGCATATTGGGATTCATTAATTCGATTTGAGCAGTATAGCAATATCTGATCTTTTATTATATGCTCCTCAACTTTTGACAACGCTGGAAGAATAGATATAGGTCTGATATCATTGGGTTCAAGAACTACTTTAGACTTGGGAATAGGAACGATTCGGGCATTCTTCCAAACTATAGGATACGTTGACGTAGTTAAAATACAATTTATAAGATCAACAATTAGAGCAGAAACGTGGGGAAAAATTATTCTTAAAAAGCATATCGGAATACCGTCTACACCCAAAGACTTCGATTTCACTTTACCCATGGCCACAATAACCTCGATCTCATTTACACATTTGAATGAGAAAGATGAGCTTATATCATGAAACTGGTTAAAATCAAAGTTAGTCACCCCATTATCAGCAGCAGTAGCGTTTGCAAAAAATTCGTTTAAGCTATCTACATCAATACCAGCCTCATCATTTCCCACACACCCAGAGCTTCTTAGAACTATCCATATCCTGGTAGAGTCAAGACCCCAAAAAAGCCTAGAGAAATGCCTTGCCTTTTCTCTGCGAATAACAGATTTAGCTTTGTTGCGATATTTACAAAAAGTCCTCCAATTAACCTGTGATCGATCCGACTGGAATGCAAAATATGAGAGATCCCTGAGAGATCTAGCAAAACGAATGTCCCTAGACTCCATCCAGTCATTATCACGAATACGAACACTTTTTCGAACAATAGGAACATAAGAAAAAAGGTTACAAATAAGAGAGCAAACATAGGAACATTTAGCATCAACACTAGAGGCACATAACACAACGCTAGGATCAAAGTCGAGTAGAAATTAAAACAAACCATCCCAGTTAATACTGTTATAATCACGATACTCAATGATATCCTGTAAACAACGATAGCTAAAAGAAAAAGAACCAAATAAAAGTGCATGATCAGAAACAGACGGACATTGTACCTGGTCATTATAACAAGCCAAAGAAATGTCACTAACCAACATAAAATCAATCAGTGATGTAGACCGATGGCCTAAATCAAAATGTGTAGGTTTAGAATTGTGAACAATGGACAAGTTATACCTGGTACATATAGAACGGAACAAGCTGACTTTAGATACATTAAATAAATTACAGTTAAAGTCACCAAGAACAACAATTAGAGAGTATTGAGAAAAAAGTTCACTATGGTGATTTTCAAATTCATCTAAATTACCTGAAGGTAAATAGACAACACCAAAAAGTAATTTATCATCTCGAAAAGAAAGTTCAATAAAAAGAGATTCACAAAGCAATACTGAAATACTAAAAACATGTCTGTATCGTAGTCTACTGGAAACATAAATACAAACACCACCACCCCTACTACGAATCTGACGATCATTTCGGCAAATTCTGTATCCTGAAATAGAAACAGCACGATCAGAAATGTCATGAGAAAGCCAAGTCTCTGAAAGGGCAAAAATGTCAAGTATATTATCTTTAAGAATACATCTAAGTTCATCAAGCTTTGAAGCAGGTTTAATGCTTCTACAATTTAAGTGGCCCATATTCAATTGATTCCGAAATGGAAGCAATGCAGTTTTAAAATATGAGCTACTACGTACTATAGGACCAAGATTGTCATTAAAAGACATCAAAAACAAAAACAGACACTATGGAGGGGAACCAAAAGAAGAATTGCAGATGCAAAATATAAATTATCCAACATTTAGAATTCATTACTTAATATTTAATGAGATCACATCCTAATACACAACTGATCTTAAAATACAAAAGCAAAAAAATAATAAAAATAAAAAAGAAAACTTGATAAGAATAATTAAACAGAAAAAGAGATAACTAAAATATAACCAAGATACAATAAGAAAGTTTCAAGGCACTCATTGTATCAAGGTTGCACAAAACGAATAGAAGGAAATTAATAAGAGAAAAACAAATTGAATTAATAAGAAATATAATAATAAATTGATGTTATAGAGCAGATCTATTTGGTTCGTCGAGAAGCAGGGCATATTCTTCAGCATCCTTCACCATTTCCCTACCATCGGGGAACCAAACCTTAACACTAGCCTTGTCACCATTCAAAATCTTAAACTTGGTGATAATATTCATCCTGCGAAGCTTGTTGCAGGCACTATTTAGATGACTAGCAGCAGGTGTATAGTGGTCATTTAAATAAACACGAGTAGTAACGTCACTACCACTACGACTACTCATAACATCACAGACCCTCAGCGTACGTGTTTTAAAGTACTGCTTCATAATCTGATCCCGGTGATCCACGCTGTTTAGCTTCACAAGAATTTGCCTTCTTCTATTGATATAGCAAACATGGTTTACATCACTCCTGGATAGCTCAACATTAAAACAAGCAGCAAGAGCAACTACATGTGCCACAAGGCCATCTAAACCTTCAGGAAGTCCACCAATTAGAAAGTCGCCACGATTAAACCTCCGATGCAGTGCATTATTTTCAGCCTTTAACGCCTTATTTTCAGCCTTCAGTGCAGATGTGGTAGATTTTATACGATCAATGCGCTCATTATATTTATTTATGTCCGTCCTCATCTCTGAGAGGTATGAATTCACTTCAGTCCTCATACCGTCAATCGCAGACTTCATGGCATTTATCTCAACATTATGATTATTAATAAAAGAGTCAAGCTTTTTGTTGCGGTTACGAATATCATCAGCAACTCCAGCACTGTCACGAATTTTAGTGAGGTTACCATGACAAGAGGCACAAATAAATGCACTGACTTTCACCGCTTTCAACACCGACAGATCTTTATCCGAGAACTTTGCACAACCACCATGAAACCACTTGCCACAGATATTGCTGCCAATACTTCCTTGGCTCTTTGAAATTGACTCAGCACAAGAGCCACATTCAACCATCTTAGCACCCGGCATTATTCGTTGTTTGCAAAAACAAAAGCAGCGGCAAATGCAACAAAACCGCAAAAGTTAAAGGCACAACAAACGCAATGACACAATAAATTATGCAACTGGAATGACTTTGCTATAGGTTGCGTTGAACACCTTTTATCCACAGAAATTAATATTTTTCAATTTATTCGAGTGAAATAAATATAGATCAACGACCGCAAAAGAAAACAAAGTGTATAATGATAACGAAAAGCAAGTAAATAAGAAATTGACCAGCTGCGATGCTCACACACTTCTACTCAGGCACATGTTGTCTATTTAAGTCGTACTCTAATACACTGCGAGTCAAGCTACTTTTTGTAGGAACTTTTGACACGATTTTTACGGACGCATTTTCTAAAAAAATATAGATTTAACAGAAAATACAAATTTTAACATAAAGACATGTAATTATAAAAAATTGCAATCCCCACCAAATCCCCGGATCCCCAAACCAAAAAATATATCCCCATTCGCGAAGAAAAATCCCCAAATTGGGGATAAATCCCATAAACTGGCAGCGCTGCCACCACTAAGCAAGTACTTGCTCGTAAAGTAGTTCAATCGTTTTTGCTTTTTTCTATGCTGCTGACGGCAGAGAGACGAACGAGTCGATCTGCAACCACCATATATGTACCAAGCAAGTACTGCTAAGCAGCTCAGATAATCGTTTTTGCTGGCAGCGATGCGAATGGGTTTGCATAGGTCACATTGCAACTAGTTTATGATTGGTTCAATACGCAACTAGAAATGATTTTAGCTGCAGGGTAGACAAAGATTACACAGATTACATACAATACACACAACCCATAGATAACATACAAGACACATTTTCCTATTACATGGAACACAAACAAGACACACAACACACAGAAGCAAAGACAAGTGAAGAAATACAATCGACAACGGCTGCTGCAGCAATTCTTGTCGGAGGCGACACACCACACTCAGTTCGAAACTATCCGATCGTAGAAAGTCCGCAGGATGCGAATACCTTTCTTGATATAATTAAAAAATTAATTAAACAAATTTTGGACTTGAAGGAGGAAAAAGAAAATCTAACGGCACGAAATAATGCGATAATTTCAAAATTGAAGGAGAAAGAGAAATGGCTGCAAAAGCAGAACCTACGAATTTTGATAGTGAATTCGTTCTTCGTCCTTATTCTCTAACGTGAAAGGACGATTTGTCGACAAAAGAATGGATTATTTTAAGACGGAAGAATTTGCAAATACAATGTATGGAAACGGAAATTTCGTTCGAAATTGCAAAGAAACGAATGAAAAGCAAGTACAAATTAATGCAGACAAAAATGAGAAATTCCTTTGAACAAGCATGTGTAGATCTTGAAAAACAAATTTTAAATGAAAAATTATTATAGAATACTTGAACTGGATCTAAGCGTGCTTGTTCAAATGAATTTCGCATTTTAGAATCCACTAATTTATTTATTTATTTATTAAATCCATTACAGTAATATGAAGCCAATAAGGCCAATAAATTATATTACATTGTTCAAAAAAATCCTGAGTTAGAAACTTAACTTAATATAATTAATCAAAAAAAAAAAAGCAAAAACAATTTATCATTTGGCTCCCCAGCCATAAAAAAGATAAAAAGAGAAGAAAAGAATATGTCCTAGTACGTAGTAACTCAACTTGAACAACAGATATTTGATGAAACACACACAAAATTATATGTATTTGTACTCGAGCATAAAACGATTATTCACGGTAGAATAAAGAAAAGTACATTTATATATGTATATTAATATTGACATTTCAGAAAATAGGAATATTTACATTATTTTATGTTAATAATGATATAAGTATATGATTTTAAATGTTATTTATGTAAGTCAATATCGAGATTATGAAGCAAAAAATTCCAAAAGTTTTAATCGGAATACATTATTAGAGTGTGAAAAAATACGTAACTCAAGAGGCAATCTATTCCATTTTCGTGCTATTCTAACCAAGAATGATCTAGCATAAATATTCTTCCATATTCTAGGTATAGTTATTTGTGGATTTCTAGTAGATCGCGAAAATGTAAATGTTCTTACCAATTGCAAAGGTGTGCAATTGGTAAGAACATTTTAATCACGCTATAAAATAGGGATAACTTACGGTAAATCACAAAATTATTAAAAGTGCAACCAAGGAATCGTTTAACATACTCAGATATATGGTCTCTTCGGCGAACACTGTATATGAAACGTGCAATGGCATTTACAATTCGCTTTAGTCTAAACAAAACTAGATCAATAGTTCCACAAACAACCTCAAGACCATACAAAACCTGAGACATCAAAAGGGCATGAGCTAGTCTTAGCTTTATATGGAAAGGGAGGTATAAATTGGATGCATACAGCCTTCTCAGTGAAGCCCAAACTTTTCCCGATAATGCATCAATATGACTTTTAAATGAAAGTTCACAATCAATGATCACACCTAGGCATCTATGATGGCTTACAAATTCAATTTGATAATGATTAGCAAATATACTAAGATTTGGCAAGACACGGGTTACAGGACCAAACATTAAAGCCTTTGACTTCAGTGGATTCACAGATAACGAATTCACTGACGCCCAATTTAAGAAACGACGAAGGCAAGAATTTATGTCTCTTTCATAAGTCTCTGTAGAAGATTGACTACTACTAAATAATAAGAAAATATCGTCAGCAAATAAGAATGTTTTACATATATTAGAACTAGTATATCGCTGAAGATCATTTACATAAAGAACGAACAAAAGAGGGCCTAACACAGACCCTTGTGGCACTCCAGAATAAAGTGGAAGCAGATCAGATTCAACACCACTAGAAACAACAAACTGAGTTCTTTCACATAGATACGAATATATAAGCAAACAGGCAGTTTTAGAAAAACTGAACTCATCCCTGAGCTTCATAATGAGTTGAATATAGCTGATAGAATTAAAAGCCTTAGATAAGTCAAGAGAAACGAGAACGCTCAACTTATCCTTATTTATATCGTCACGAACAGAATCTGTAAGTTTTAGAAGCAAATGAGTAGTGCTATGACCACGCCGAAAAGCATATTGCGATTCATTAATAAGATTTGAACAAAACAACAAAATTTGGTCCTTCATAATATGCTCTACCACTTTTGAAAGTGCCGGAAGAATAGATATTGGTCTGAGGTCATTTGGTTCACGAACTACCTTAGACTTGGGGATAGGAACGACACGGGCATTTTTCCAAGCTATCGGAAATGTTGATGTAGTTAAAATACAATTTATAAGGTCTATAACTAAATGAGAGACGTAGGGAAAGATTGACTTTACAAATCGTATCGGAATACCATCTACCCCCACAGATTTTGATTTTATTTTACCCATAGCCTCAATAATTTCAAATTCGTTTACACAGCGGAATGAGAAGGACGATCCGATGTCATGAAAGTGGTTAAAAATAAAGTTAGCATCAGCATTGTCACCAGCAGTGCCATTTGCAAAAAAATCGTTGATGCAGTCTACATTAATATCAAAACTACTATCATCATTTCCAACACAATCTGAATTTTTAAGAAGTTTCCACAAATTAGCAGAATCAATACCCTCAAAAAGCTTAGAGAAATGCCTAGCTTTTGCTCTACGAATCACAGCTTTAGCTTTGTTGTGGTATTTACAAAAAGTTTTCCATTTATCCTGTGATCGGTCAGACAGGAAAGCAGAAAATGATAGATCCCTAAGAGATCTAGCAAACAGAATATCCCTGGACTCCATCCAGTTATTCTCACGAAAACGAACACTTTTACGAATAATAGGAACATAGGAGAAAAGATTACTAATGAGAGAGCAAACATAAAAACATTTAGCATCAACATCCGTAGCATCAAAGACAGTGTTAGAATCAAAGTTACGTAGGAGTAAAAACAAACCATCCCAGTCAGTATTATTATAGTCACGATACTCAATGAAATCCTGTGTGGAACAGTAGCTAAAAGAAAAAGAACCAAAGATAAGAGCACTTGCTTTTCATCTTTTCCTTGCATTTTCAAAACGAAGTTTCCATTTCAATATCTAAGCGTTTCTTGAACCACATTAATTCTCAATTTCTATTTTGAACCTTGATTTGGGTGTAACTTAATTATTAATTATCCTTTTTCCGCGAATCGACGTTAATGGCAAAATGTTTGCAGGGCAAACACTTCATTTATATATATAGATAGATAATAATTATAATTATTAATTAAGATTATTAACTAAATATTAATAATTATTAGTATACTCATATAAATTTGTCCAATAAAATGATGATGATGATGATCATCATAACCATCATTTATTTTTGAAAAATTATTGTTATTATGTCGAAGGAAGATATATTTAGGATTATATCTTAATCTGAACTCATCCATAATTTCACAAACAGCCGCAAATCTATTAACGAGATGGCTGAGTATTTTAACATACTTTTCATATGGGTGCCTGGGCATAGGACTTGCTAGGAAAGGGACGACATTACCAATTCTAGAAAAATTTGCGCACTGTCCACGTGCAAGCTTTGGCTTAGGCAAGAGCCAATCAGGCAGTCCAACGAAAGATGGACAGAAATCGGCACCTGTAGGGTAGCTAGACAAATCTGGCCAAGATATGACCTGAGAAGGTCGAAATATCTCCTCGCACTAGAGAGGAAAAGATTGTCTACGTTTGTATCAATTCTGACGGGACACTGTATGGACTCGCAATGACTTGTGGAGATGGGGAAGGTATTCGTATATCCGTAACTTTTTATATCAAACAAGTTGGTTTCGATGAGGGACATTTCAGCTAGGCACCTAAACTGGTCTATGTGGGAATGAAGTCTCCTCAAGAATCTACGTGGTCATGAGTTAGGCCCTTTCTATATTACAGTAACGATATAGTGGACGACCAAAGTCGGATTTTGAGGTCAAAGCCGTAGCTGAAGACGAATGTTTCGATTTAGCCATGTCCGTCAGTCCGTCCGTCTGTTGTAATAGATGTTTGAATTTTGTTACAGATGCTTCTTACAGCAATATGAATATGGCAATACGGATATGAAATGGGCAATATCGGTCCATTTTTTGATATATTCCGATATATAGCATCTCCCCGATTTGACCACCAATTCAACTGATCGGGCTGAAAATTGGTAACTGGGGTTTATTTATACCCGGAAGAATCCTTACACGAAAAACGGTATTTGGCGCAATAAGATTCGGCTTGGCCGAACTTAACGCCGCTTCATTTGCACAAATAAAAAAGAAGCTTCCAGCAATTGGCTCTCATCGACCAATATAATCAGAGCCCAGCTCAAACCCAACTTGTGTCCCACTGCACTAAACAATTGGTGTCTTTGTTACAACTTACTAATAAATAGCGTCTGTGGCTAAATCACTCCCCCTTAGTAGATGTTCATTGTAGGGTCAGCAGAAATTGCTTCTCTGTTGGAGATTAATACTTACTCCTTGGAGATTAATACTTACTCACCTAGTTGGCGTCGATTTTTTGAAAATTAATAATATTTTTTTTGCTATGTCAAAACGTAGCGAGAAAATTTATGGCTACTGGTACAGAGAAGTCAGGTCAAAGTGACAGCTGCCAATGACAATTCACAATTACTGAACAGATTAGTATCATTACGTCATGTCAATAATTCAGGCAGACTTAGGTAAACGTAATGCGCCGTAAATACTTTTAGAAAAACGGAATGAAATCGAATAAACTTAAACATGATGGTGACTGGGCTATTTCACACGGAATTTGCTCCATTCCTCTAATTCTATCGCCATATGCGTCACTCCCAAATTTTTTCGAAAAATTTTAATTTTCCAATTCACTTGCAGATACGAACTGATTGAGCCGATTTACACGGTGCGACATGAGGCTTGGGACACGGTTTTGTTGATGAGGTGCGTAGGAAGCTTACGGGGTAGAAAAAGTTTCACGAAATAAAAATTCAAGGGACAGATTGACATTTCCCTTTATGAGTGACAGAATACGAACAACAAATTCGATAAAATAAATGTGGATTTCAAAAGAGAATTCAAAATAATCCGAGGGACAAGTTGTCTCGTGTAAATGGTCATCGAAAAACATATTTTGGAAGTTCTGATTACCAAAAATGGTGGTAGGGAAAAATTGAAAATAAGAAATATTTTATTGTTATATTTTTTTCTCATATTGAGCTCCTTTTACAATGATATAAACAATTTTAAACTTATTCTTGTTACCAAAGTGCAGGTCGTAAATATAAATCAATCTTTACTAAAATTGGCACAGAGGCTTTTCGTATACTAGAGACGATCCCTATTGAAAATGGGACATATCGGTCCATGTTTTTATATAGCCCCCATATAAAGGTACCCACCTATGTCACTTCTAGACACTCTAGAGGACAAATTTTCCAATTGATTTGGCTGAAATTTAAGAACTTGTGCTTAATATTGGGCCTAATCGTTCCTAAAAAAATGGGTCCAAGTCTTGCTATAGCCCCCATATAAAGGTCCACACCGATGTCATTTCTTGACCCTCTAGAGAACACTTTTTTCAATTTATCTGGCTGTAGTTTAAGAATTTATGCTTAATATTGGGCCTAGTCGTTCCTAGTAAAAATGGGTCCATGTCTTGCTATAGCCCCCATATAAATGTCCCAACCGATGTCATTTCTTGACCCTCTAGAGAACGCTTTTTTCAATTTATGTATCTGACTGTAATTTAAGAATTTGTACTTTATATTAAAACTAATCGTCCCTAGTAAAAATGGGGTTCATCGGTCCATGTTTTGCTATAGGCCCATATCAAGGCACCCACCGAAGACACTTCTTGACGCTCTAGAGAATACATTTTTTAATTGATTTGGCTAAATGTATACATTTTATTGCAATTAATGTCCCTGGTGAAAAAATAAAAAGTCCCTTCCGATTACACATCTTGGCGTTCTAGGGGACGTATTTTTTAACCTATCATGTGGAAAATTAAGTTTTTGTACTACATATTGCATTAAATCGTCTCTTGGGAAAAATGAGATATCGGTCCATGTTTTGATAAGTATAAACCGCTTATTAAGGTCACGTTCTTTAACCTATTTATTTGTCTGGGATTTAGTAATGTACTCTATTTAACCTGCAACTGCTGATAGTAATAACTGTTCTCCGTGAATTTGTTGGCAAACAATGGTGAAGGGCAGTCCGATCCGCCCTACTTTAGGTCTTTCCTAACTGGATTCTTATTTTGAGGTACTCTATCCAAATGTGTGGTCAGAACGAGAAGCGTCGGATATCATACTCATGGACGAAGTAATGTTATGTGATTCAGGTGTACAATCACCGCCGTTTCGTATCGCAATCTGTCGGGCCAGTTCTGAAATCACGCAATTTGATATCACGGTGGTTTAATATTATCACCGATTTTAAAATCACTCTTGGAGGGTTCGAAAATCGTCCGATTTTGGTATAGTTGGTTTAAATTGATTGTTGTTTACTTTAAACAATAAATCGTACCATTTCCGAGCACCAATAATGATTTTAAAATCGATGGTGTTTCGAAATCACCGTGATATCAAATCGCGTTATTACAGAACATGCCCGTATATTTTCGATATTATCGGGTCTGTTCTGTAATCACGGCGATTTGATATCACGGTGATTTTAAAATCACCGGCGACCTAACGTCACTTTTGGAGTTCAAAATCGTCCGAACATATTTTGAACAATCTTTTTTGGGAGGCTATGAGTAATAAACCGGGCGATTTCGAACTCCAACAGCGATTGTAAGTCGCCGGTGATTTTAAAATCACCGTGATTTCAAATCACCTTGCTACAGAACATACCCGTATGCGCCCTTTCTGTATTCCGAATATTGCCTGAATCGTAATTTTTTTACCCAGAATGTAAGCTTAACTTGCATATTTTCTCATTGAATCTTCTTTTATTTAAAAAAAAATACTAAATTACTAAAATGAAAACAAAAATGCGAACACAGTGAATTAATTTTTTAGAATTTCATTTCCTTTATTACAATTTGTAGATATAGCTTGTTTGTTAGATGAACAAATATGTTTGTCGCATATTCGTTATTTCTTTTGGTAACGACGAATGGTCCGCCACTTTTCCCAATGTCCATAAATGCTTGATCGCCATATCTGAAAAATAGAATACATTCTTATTACACACTGCGTAATTCAAGCCAAATTATAACTGTTAATATTGGTTTTCAGTTAGAAAGTTTGTTACACGGTTTGTTTTGGTGTTCAAATGAACTATACTAATAATAAAACATCATTGAAAGTTACCAATATTTAGCTTTGGTTTTTTTTGAAATTATCTTACCTCTATTTGCAAGGAACTCCATCCTTAGCTATGCCATCATTTGAGCCAGAGTTCTAAAAACAAAAAAAATACATTTATCTTAGTTAAGATTTAAATAAAGAGCTACTATTAGAACAAAATCAGAATCCTTTTGGTTTAATTTGAATGTGTGATCAGCATAGATATTCAGGTTAAGATTTTCGTCATTTAAAAAATTTAATTAATTGCTATACTAACCCTTTCGTCAAAACAAGCTAGCATCCTCCGTTGTTATGTCAAAATCACACAAGGCAATTTTTTTAAAGCAAGTGTGAAAGTTTGTAGGAGAGAGGCAGGCGGAAAGAGCTCTTTGACACTTGCTTGGAAAATTTGCCTCGTGTGTAGGACGACTATCAATGTCAGGAGTGGTCACAAGTTCAAGATTTTGTCTAAAAAAAGAAAATACAGTTAGTTGCTGATATAGAAACTTTTTAAATATTATTAGGTTAGGATTCAAGTCAGTTTGAAAATAATTACAGCATGGTTGTTTTAATTGGGTTCGACTCAGTAGAGGGACCCTGAGATGGGTAAATATCATCACAGTAATGTAATGAGCGTACATTTACAAATAAAATTACTAACCTGATTAGAACGAATATTCCATACATGTTACAGACTACATGACAAAAACTGAAAATAAAGGAACCCTATTAGCGTGGTTTTTATGCAATAGTCATTACTTTTTCATTGTTTTGTTATGTCAGAATCCTTTTGGTTTAAATTGAATGTGTGATCGTCATAGATTTCACTCAGAATAAAGTGTTCATCATTAACAAAACAAAGAAATATTTCTGCATTGAAATAAATGTATCCAAAGCCAAACAACCAACCCTGTCTTTGGGTACAGTTATGCAGCTAAAAGATATTGTGGATGAAACTCACCTTATTTACAGCCCCATACCACGTATCACTGTTGCAGCAAAAAGTTTCCATTTTTGGCACATATTTAACCAGTCATCTATCTGCCTAATTAAAAGAGAAATTTATCTATTAGATTATTATTTGTATCAAATATTCCCGTAGAAGTAAATGGATTAATTATCAGTTAAGAAAAAATTACAGCATGGTTTTTTAATTGGGTTCGACTCAGTAGAGGGACCCTGAGATGGGTAAATATCATCACAGTAATGTAATGAGCGTACATTTACAAATAAAAATACTAACCTGATTAGAATGAATATTCCATACATGTTACAGATTAAATGACAAAAACTGAAAATAAAGAAACCCCATTAGCTTGGTTTTTATGCAATAGTCATTACTGTTGTTTCATTGTTTTGTTATGTCAGAATCCTTTTGGTTTAAATTGAATGTGTGATCGTCATAGATTTCATTCAGAATAAAGTGGTCATCATTAACAAAACAAAGAATAAATATTTCTGCATTGAAATGTAGCCAAAGCCAAACAACCAACCATGTCTTTGGGTACAGTTATGTAGCTAATTAAGATATTGTCGATGAAACTCACCTTATTTACAGCCCCATACCACGTATCACGTAAATGCAACGGCATCTTCTGCAATAAAGAAAGGAGGAAAATGTGATGAAAACATTTTCCAACAAACGAATTAATTTCTGTACAAAGCATGACAAATCAGTTTAAATACGAACATCACGATTTCCCCGAAATGTGAAATCGTTCAGAAGAGGGATCCTGATGACTAAAGTTATCATCATGGAAAATAATCCCAATCCCACAATAAAGCGAGTAGGAAAATATACTAACCTCAAAGTGCAAGTACAGTACCACCAAACACGAGTTTCAATTCAACGACGCTTCAACTGCAATAGAAATAAGAAGTAGAAATTAAACATTTGTTTATATTTTATTGATGTCCTGGCCACACGATTTTAAAACAAAAAATCAGTTGGCCGTTCTTATCTATCGTCAATATTTTTACAAAACATAGTTTCAAACAAAATTAATGAAACATTAATAAGCAATTCATTATGTTTTGTATATTCGGTGTTGGAACAATCATCAGTCTAGTTTTTTTTGTATCAAAAGTTGTATGCTTTAATTATATTTACCCAAGTTCACCACTTGAATGCGGACCAATAATTCGTTCCCCGAACTCATTTTAGGCTTATAAAACTAATCTTTTATCACTTTGCAAAAATTGAACCTTCTCGGTCGAAAGACAAAATTAAAAGAATTGGAAATCTTTGTCGAGTCTGTGACGTAGCGGAACTGTGAAGTTGGTTGCTGTAGTCAGAGGGACAGATTAGTCCACCAATGTAACGTAATGTAGTATAAGGCCGGCGGCACACTGGATACGAATTTAAATTGTGCGAACACGTACGAACGTTCCCAACAAAATAAGTAATAGGCATGTTTTCGTTACAAGCTAGCGATTTTAGTTTAGCACTTTGCAACTAAAACAACTGACTTCCACTAACTGGCGCATAATCAGTAAGTTCAGATTCACACTCTGCTTTTTCCAAGCAAGCCTGGATTCACACGCGGCAATTTTTTTCCAAGCAAGTGTCAAAGTTTGTTGGAGAGGGAGATAGACGGAAAGAGCTCTCTGCTTCTCTCTCCTACAAGCTTTGACACTTGCTTGGAAAAAACTGCCGAATGTGAATCAGGACCAAGTGTCAAAGTTTGTAGGAGGGAGAGGCAGAGAGCTCTTCCCCCTGCGTCCCTCTCCACAAACTTTGACACTTGCTTGGAAAAAGTTGCCGAGTGTGAATCTGCACTAAGTGGCGGATTTCCACTATCTGGTAGCAATGGTGTCATGAGTTGCGAAGAAAGAACAGTGCGAAACAGACAAAATATTCGTAAAATGTGTTTATAAAACATAAATTTACTATTATATGTTCAATTGTTTACACTCTTTTTGCAAATATTAAAATAATTTTCCATTTTTGTTCTTCTTCTTCCCGTTAATTCACAATAATTTACAACAATCTCTCCAAAAATGAGATGCCATACTGCGAAATATAGGTTGCCCAATCTGGCAACACCATACTCGATTAAGACAGGAACACAAGCACCAAACTTCATCGGGAACTAATAATGCTTAAAAGTGCTTAGCTCCCCATACAAATTAAGCAAATACGGTGTAACGAAAACACGCCTAATATGAAAGCTTGCACACTGGGTTCGAATTAGGGCGGCCGCACATTGGATAGAGTACTACACACGAATCGATTTTTTCCAAGCAAGTGTCAAAGTTCTGAAAAATAATGATAAATAAGTAATAAAATGATATTAGGTGTGTTTTTGTTACACCATAAGTGCTTAATTTGTATGGGGAGCTAAGCACGTTTAAGCACTATTAGTTCCCGATGAAGTTTGGTGCTTGTGTTCCTGTCTTAAACGAGTATGATGTTGACAGATTGGGCACCCTATATTTAGCAATATGGCATCCCATTTTTGGAGAGATTTTATCAATTATTGTGAATTAACGGGAAGAAGAAGAACAAAAATGGGAAATTATTTTAATATTTGCAAAAAGAGTGTAAACAATTGAACATAGAATAGTAAATATATGTTTTATAAATACTTTTCACGAATTTTTTGTCTGTTTCGCACTGTTCTTTCTTCGCAACTAGGGTAATCAAAAACCGCACCGGTTAACCGGTTAATCGGTTTCTCTTTAAAAACCGCCTATCGGTTTCCGGTTTTTCTGCTTTTTCGAATAACTCGAACCGTCGGTTTTTTCAACTCGGTTTATTCGACTTTTCGGTTTTTTGAAACCATTATAAAATGATAAAGAAAATATTATTTTTAAAACAGGAACCTACCTAAAATTTTGAAAACATCAATATAAAAACCGTTGACATCATTTGTGCATATCCATCGATTTCAAAATTCAGTAATCAGCATTTTCATGTTGTCTCTCCAATACCCAATTAACGAACTCCCTTCGCTGTCCTTCTCCATTTTTACTAACCTCGTACCTTCTACTAACAAACAATAACAATTATTCAAATGTCAAACAATGACACTTCGAATGTTGCGAGATTTAAAAATTGCGTTCTTCTTGGGACACCCTTTATAAAGACGTGAAAAATGAAAAATAATTACGAAGAAATAGAATTTAATAACCTGTTTGATATTGTGGATGATACTCTGGGCTATGGAATGAGAAGGATAAGGTGATTGCAAAATCCGGTGACATCTTCCTATTGCAGAAATTTCTATAATCAATAGAAATGGTGTCGGCCTACGAATATTTAACAACCTAAGCATATAACAATTTCAATTTTAAAAGTTAATAATGAGTGTGTATGTTTTTTATAGAGCACAAGAATTAAATTTTGCAGTTCATAAAGGCGAATGATATGAAGGAGACTGCCACCATTAGGATTCCGAGCAAAAACAGAGGTAATACTGTGTTGCTGCACATTCGAATGTGTTTTGTTTAGACGTGATTTGCTTAGTGATAAATATGCAAACTTGCAATTATATGTGTTTTGTGTTCACGTTTTATTTACTTATAACATTAATAAATGTATTGAAACGCTAATGCTGTTTAAATTGTTTTAAATGAGGAGGGGGAGGGGGTCTGTTTTAGAATGTAAAGTTATCCCAGCGCGTGCTTTATTCGTCCTCAGCAAGTGCTTTAGTCGTCCCCCGCACGTTCTATAGTTGTCCCCAACACTTAATTTTAATTATCCCCAGTTCGTATTCATTTTGCAACGAAGCGTTGTTGATTTTTGATGCTTTATTCATGCACTGCCTTGCTTGAATTCGTAACATTCGGGGTTGGTTCATTATCATAAGGCGTGTTTTCGTTACACCATAAGTGCTTAATTTGTATGGGGAGCTAAGCACTTTTAAGCACTATTAGTTCCCGATGAAGTTTGGTGCTTGTGTTCATGTCTTAATCGAGTATGATGTTGCCAGATTGGGCACCCTATATTTAGCAATATCGCATCCCATTTTTGGAGAGATTTTATCAATTATTGTGAATTAACGGGAAGAAGAAGAACAAAAATGGGAAATTATTTTAATATTTGCAAAAGAGTGTAAACAATTGAACATAGAATAGTAAATATATGTTTTATAAATACTTTTCACGAATTTTTTGTCTGTTTCGCACTGTTCTTTCTTCGCAACTCATGACACCATTGCTACCAGATAGTGAAAATCCGCCATTTATTGCTTATGTGCCAGTTAGTGGAAGTCAGTTGTTTTCGTTGCAAAGTGCTAAACTAAAAGTGCTAGCTTGTAACGAAAACATGCCTATAAACGAATTTGCAAAGATTAAGCACGTATGTGCTTTGTTTTTCGCTGGGTGTAATTGAAATGTAGGTATAAATAAAATACATATGTTCAGTTTCACATTTCGACAAGTTTCCATCTCTATAGTATGCTCAAGGCAGAATCCGCTACTTCTGATAATATATGTATATAATCGGTTTGCCATTTATATGATGCTAAAAGCTAAGATTTTGCCGATCTTCACTATTAGTCAAGTTTTATAAAAATCATAATCAATTTTTTTTAAAGAAATCTCTTTAAAAATTGAACATAAATATTAAAAATATTGCAGAGATTATAATATTATATCATAAATGAAATTGGAACAATTACCTATTTTAAATAAAAATATGAAGTGTTTAAAATAAAATTTTCAAATAAATCTTAATTTAATTGGAATATGGTTACATATTGAATTTGCACTACGCTTATTTTACGTCATGTTGAGCATTATTTATGCATTTTTATTAAAAAAGAAAAACCGAAAACAACCGGTTCACCGGTTTTTTATTTTCGGTTAAACCGAAAACCGGTTTTAGAGTTAACTTAATTTTCGAAGAAACCGAAAACCGTATTTTCCAAATTAACCGGTTTTTTGATCACCCTATTCGCAACTAATGACACCATTGCTACCAGATAGGGAAAATCCGCCACTTATTGCTTATGTGTCAGTTAGTGGAAGTCAGTTGTTTTCGTTGCAAAGTGCTAAACTATAATTGCTAGCTTGTAACGAAAACATGCCTATTAGTATTAGTAACGTTACAGCGGCGCTAAAGTTAAATTATGGTTGTTTGCCTAACCCGGCCTTAAGCCACAGCTATCGGCAATAAAATAAGAAGTAGGAACAAGGTCCTCAAGTCGCTAGCCGGCAGCACTTGGGGAACAGATAAAAGGCGTGTTTTCGTTACACCATAAGTGCTTAATTTGTATGGGTTGCGAAGAAAGAAAAGTGCGAAACAGACAAAAAATTCGTGAAAAGTATTTATAAAACATATATTTACTATTCTATGTTCAATTGTTTACACTCTTTTTGCAAATATTAAAATAATTTCCTTTTTTTGTTCTTCTTCTTCCCGTTAATTCACAATAATTGATAAAATCTCTCCAAAAATGGGATGCCATATTGCTGAATATAGGGTGCCCAATCTGGCAACATCATACTCGATTAAGACAGGAACACAAGCACCAAACTTCATCGGGAACTAATAGTGCTTAAAAGTGCTTAGCTCCCCATACAAATTAAGCACTTATGGTGTAACGAAAACACGCCTAATGTCCCAGTACCATCCAACCATTTACCACTTTTTTCAATATCCTAAAAGGCAAATAGCACTTCTAGAAGCAATAAAGCGGTATTGCGCAACTCGACGGGCCGAACGACATAAGTCTGTTGACTTTGGAATGCATTTACTCCACCTGGTCTGATCAAAAAATAGTTTCAAGTTTCGGTCCATGTAGTTCATTCAGTTCAATGCTTCGCATTATCATTAAGTCGCGATATTCGAAGTGAAAATCAAGATTTAGCTGAAGCCGTCCATCTGGCTAAAATGCGAAAAAGGAATTGAACTCTCCATTTTAGTGCGATTTTTTCGTCTGTTAAAATATTTTGTGAAGAACAAGACATTCAAATCAAGAAACCTAGGATTTAGCCCCGACAAAGTCATCGTTGCAATGTTGATGCAACAAATATTGAAGAATATTATAAGATTTCGACCTATATTCCATATCTAGATTTTTTCATCACTCATATCGAAGATCGCTTTTTAAAACACCGTGCAATTCTGTCAAATTTCCTATGCTCTCTTCCATCTAAAAGGACAATACTAAATGAAGAAAGTTGTAAACAATTATTTGAAAAATATTCATCAATTTTGTCTGGCAGTTTTTTGATGTGTTTTAGTGAAGTAAAGCTTTAGAGAAGAAGAATTGAAGCGGAGAAAATCAGTAATTCCCTGGAAGTTCTTTATTTATGTAATATAGATGCTTTTCCAAACGTTCACAAAATATTGACGGTGATGGCGGTGTTATCTGTGACTACAGCGCGAAACGAACGCTCTTTTCCAACATTGCGTCCATTGAAAAATTACTTGCGGTCAACCATGACTGA
Organism: Eudasyphora cyanicolor; assembly: GCA_963930755.1. Taxonomy (NCBI): domain Eukaryota; kingdom Metazoa; phylum Arthropoda; class Insecta; order Diptera; family Muscidae; genus Eudasyphora; species Eudasyphora cyanicolor. Next base: position 16,016,669 of record OZ005735.1, on the reverse strand, counting down.
AAATCGTTTAAATGGATTGCCTTTCCAGAATATTCATCGAGAATTTTTTTATTTATATGTCAAGATTTTTGTTCGGAGTATCTTAACATACAATTTAACTTAAACATTTATTTTCGGAAGTAAATTTTTTACTAAATTTTTTTCGCCTTTTAAAATATTTTGTGAAGAACAAGACATTCAAATCAAGAAACCTAGGATTTAGACCTGACAAAGTCATCGTTGCAATGTTGATGCAGCAAATGTTGAAGAATATTATAAGATTTCGACCTATATTCCATATCTAGATTTTTTCATCACTCATATCGAAGATCGCTTTTTAAAACACCGTGCAATTCTGTGAAATTTCCTATGCTCTTTTCCATCTAAAAGCACAATACTAAATGAAGAAAGTTGTAAACAATTATTTGAAAAATATTCATCAATTTTGTCTGACAGTTCTTTGATGTGTTCTAGTGTAGTAAAGCTTTAGAGAAGAAGAATTGAAGCGGAGAAAATCAGTAATTCCCTGGAAGGTCTTTATTTATGTAATATAGATGCATTTCCAAACGTTCACAAAATATTGACGGTGATGGCGGTGTTATCTGTGACTACAGCATTGCGTCGACTGAATAATTACAAATCGTTTAAATGGATTGCGTTTCCAGAATATTCATCGAGAATTTTTTTATTTATATGTCAAGATTTTTGTTCGGAGTATCTTAACATACAATTTAACTTAAACATTAATTTTCGGAAGTAAATTTTTTACTCCAAAACACTGGGTGGATACTATAGTTTTGTCTTTGAACATTCTTATTGAAAATATTATCTAATGGTGTTTTCTTTTGTGCCAAAAAATGCTACATTTTTTATGCCTTTCGCCCCAAAAATGCTTTTTTGTCTTCGATTGTAAAATAAATGCTGCACTGTGAAAGGGTTTCGTTTTCTTTTGTGAAAAATGTCGCACTTGCACGGGGCAAAAATGCAACATTTCAGCCCTGTATTTAATCGAAAGGGTGGACGCTGCCCTACAAAACAGATGTTTTTTCGGCGTCGAGCGAATAGCCTAAATACCCGCGTGTGTCCGTGCGTGCTTTTTTATAATGAAGTTTGGTCAGATGCTTTATTTAGGCGACGCCGTGGAGTGTTCTTTGTTTTTAGTTTACTTTTAGTGAGTTAGAAGGCTGGTTTTTCGCATTTTTGTTATCGATTCTGACTATAAAAAATGCAGCAGTACAGGAGGGCGTAGGCGACATTATTACTATGCTGCTCTCTGACAGGGCAACATCTTTTTTTAGAAAAGAAAACACCATAAGTATTTCAAAAATTGAAAACCACAGCTGCTCATACGGGCAACCGATAGGTTTACGCTAAAGTTAAGTTACGGTTTCGTTAACCTAACTCAGCCTTAATAGGCTGTGTGCAAATAGTAATAATCGATTATTTTAATGAAAGTCGATTAAAAACAAAATCGAATTTGATTTTACCTAATCTTGAAGTTTGCAGCTTTTGAATAGTGTTTTGTGTCGTGTTTTGGAATAGCGTTGATTTCTAGTAAACAAAAAATTTAATATAAATAAATAATGCCCTCGAATATGAACATTAACTCACGGCGCTCCATTCATGAACCTAGGGATGGAGATGAACACAACGAGGAAGCAATTGATTCGTCAGCCTCCGTCAACGAATTAGGGGAGTCCCAGGATGAAGTGTATACCGAATCCGCATCTGATGTTGACGAAAACGAGCGCAGTTATTCACTTGATTCAAGAAGTAGAAGTCGACATCGTGATAGATTTGAAATGTCTCGCAGTGTTCCTCGCACCCCACAAAGACCTAAGCTGCCATACCACCGATCGACCACACCTCAGATTGCCGAATCCGCTTATACTTCACATCCGAAGGATGTAACATTTAGCGATAGTGGTAAATCTTCCAGTTCTCCTCGACTAATTTTTACATTTGTTTTGGTCGCGTTAGCCGGTGTCGGGTACTTCGTATATGCTAAAGAACCATTGCCGCTGAAATGTTCATATGAAAAACTGAAAATAAAGTTTCCGGAACAGAATGACAAAGTGTGGCATATTCTTCGAACTGGCGTTGAGTCGATTTTAAATAAACATACCAATGAGCCTGTTGCTGTCTACTTGATGGTTCATGACGGTGGCGTACATATAAAAAACATGGTAAAAGTCATAGCTTCACACACATCAAATTGCTTCGGTAAGATTATCCAACTTATATTCCGATTTGTCTAAGCAACAACGACTCGGTCTTTATTGGTTAATTTTTTTTATGGAAATATATATTTTGCAAAAAATACAAGTAAAGTTTAAAATTAAAAATCGAAAAAGGCAAATTGCATACTATCATTAACCCTGTATTATGTGTACAATAATACTACATTTCATTTCTATTGCAATTTTAGGCAAAAATATGAAACCTGTTGAGATGGTAAACAGCGACTTTACATCTTCGGAAGCAGAAACAGATTACGGTCACGCTATAGAAAAGTACAAAGCGAAAATTAAAAAGGGCAATGTTATTTTGATAGCCAATCTTAACGAGGTAAACCTTATCCTCATATTAAATGCAATTTTTTACGTTTTATTTCATTATAGATACCAGCAGCTTCTGCTAGAGCTTTTCATACTATTTGTGATACTCACAGTCCAATTGCCGAGGATGTTGTAATATTTTTAACCCTAATCATTCCAAACGATGAACAAGGTTTGTTCATTAAACATAAGCTATTAGAAATTCTATATAATACATTTAACTTTTATTTTATTTTAAATACCAGGGAGCGTGGAGTCAATTACTGAGAATACATTAATTGATCTGTGGGGCTCAAAGCTGGAACGCAACGAATTGGATCCTTTAATAACGCGTGTCACCGATCAAGTTATAGCTTTAAAAACTTGATGTAATAAAGTTGTCATCGAATATACATAAATACATTGTTTTAATTTATAAATAAAAATTTGATGAATACATGTGTACAACTATTCTCATTCCCGCAAAAAAGTAACTTTATTTTAATTTGGAATTTCCAGGAATGTTACTTTAAACCCTTTAACCTTTGGGTTTGTCGCTTACTATAACATCCATTTCTTTATTCGATAATTCAAATTCAAATTTTTGTGAAAAAAGAAAGAACAAATTAACTACATAGAAATGTGGATGTCATTACTAGGATTGTTTAAATATTATGCTACAAATGAAATCACAGTTCACTGTGTTTTGCGCCGGCTTTCTCAGTTGCAATTATTGGTGGCGGTTTGTCGCTACTGCTTTCGTCATGCTCCAAATTTTCGTGATCTTCTATACGAGCCATTAAGGATTTCACCTCGGAGTCATAGTCTTTCCATTCGGGAACTATGCGTTGAGCGGCAGTTAATTTAGCTTCCTTCGTCATCGGATTATTGCAGAGATCAATTACTTTTGCGTTTTTGAAAGCACTATCACTGCACCAAGTTTGACACCACAGCCATTCGTCGGGCAAGGACTTTATGGCCACCTGATGGATCATATTGTTTGGCAAATCCTGATCTAGATTGCTTAAACTGTTCGGATCCTGACTAAGAGCCTGATATTGTCCACGTAGGCGATCACCAGCGGCGATTTTTCGGAAACGCTTCAAATCGACCACATACAAAGCGGAAATGTGATAACGACGACCCATTAGATGAGATTTCCAGTATCCCTGCTTCCAGAAACGGAAGCCTTCCATTTCTTTGCGTGAATCACAGAAAGGAGTGTAAGCGTAAGGTGCCCCTCCCAAATCCATGTCGTACAAGTCTTTCAAATCTGACCTCACTATAGCATCAGCATCAACGAAAACTATTTTTCGAACATTCAGAGGGAACAGAACATCGAGGAACAATATCTTGTAACCCCAGATTGTTCTCTGCTTCTCTGTCTGTTGATGAAGCCATCTGGGCCATTTGTATTGTACAAGTTCATATTGGAAACCGTACTCTTTAGACATATGTGGCAGAAAATCGGTGAATTGAGGAGATAAATAATTTTTCAAAAACCAAAATTTAACTGGAGATTTTGTGTGTTTCATGGCAGACACCATCATGATCCTCAAGAGGCGTTCATAGAGATGGCCCGAAGCCACGGAGAAAATGTTGATGGTGTCTGTGTCTTCATCCGAACTGGAACCAGCACCAAAAGAGCTGGCTATGGAATTCCAAATACCCGACTGTTGTTGTGCACCATCATCATCTAAAAGATCAGCATTAGTCATGCCCTGTTTTTTTGTAACTCTCATTTTAATAACATGCGATTTCAGAGAACTTATCACCACCTGTGTGTTGGTGTTTTTGTGTACGGTATTTGGACCTTCGGCAAATGTTATGTCATATATATCCTCAGATTTTCCTTCTCTTAGCCGCAAGGTCCATACCCCAGGATTAGCTTTCAGTTGAAAATAGCCTAAATTAGCCATGACAATGGTATCAACCAGAGTTGGACTTTCCATAGTACCCAGTGTTACTTGCAATCCTCTGGGTGGAGCTCCACTCGTGCTATCAAAACAATGACCCTCGAGCAAGAGATATTCCAATTCAAATTCACTGTGAACAGGGCCATTGATATCACTTAATTTGATGTTATCCAGATCGTAAACAGAACGCACTACTTCCACCAGCCAATTCTCGGGAACTTGTAGGTTTTGAGTCAGCAACGATTTAGCTGGTACCCCGGTGAATTTAGCTATTGGGCCTTCAGCCAACTCACCGCTAGGTAAAAACTGAACTTCTGGTTCTACCACATACCTATAGAAGTTTTTAACAGGCATATCACTGTGTTGGCTGACTGGTGTCAAAAATACTTTCATATGACAATTGATGGTATTGCGCAGCAATATTAATATGGGTCCCAATTTTTGTGCACTTCTAGACGCTGGATCTACTATTGCATTTATATCAAAACTGGGAAGGTCTTTGCGATTCGGTGATAATTTGACAACCGAATGGGCTTCTTTGACGTCTTCGGGTAGTTTAAATCTTGTTTTCGTTTGTCGGGGCAATAGAGAAGCATACAGTTTCAATAAAGTATCACTATTAAAATCGGAGTCAATTTCATCAGAGTTGATAGTCAAAGCTTTGCGCAATTTATCCGCGTATTGTATGGCATTGAATCTATCTATTAGACCAAAATCTTCTATTCCGAATAGCTCAGTTTCTAATATTGGACCAATAATTTTGCCATTTCCGATAACCAAACGTTCGGCAGCATTCAAATTTAGAACTCTTTGGGCATAGACTCGTAATATCTTCAGATGCAATTCGGTGGAGGACAGAATTTCGCTAACAGCTTCGGGAATTTCCCATTTATCGGAGGGCTGTTTGAACCATTTCAGAACGAGATCAGCAGCTTCTTTAGGTTTTAGTGATTGTTGTGCTGCCCATACTAAACGGTTCAAGTTATCTTTTCTGCTTATATCGGAACCTTCAACATTGGGTACAAATGCAACTCGAACGCTAGCACCTGTCCGGACATATTGTAATGCATTGCGAAGCAATTCTTTACCATTCGCGTTCTCCAAATCGGCAAAAAGCCACAGTGTTAGGAAATGTAATTTCGAATCGCCGATTGTTTCGTATGAATGTTTTCCTTCAAAGTATTTAATGTTCTTAAGTAAGGTGGCAGTCATGTCACGATTTGAGAGCAATGCCAAAGCTTTAACATTATTTAGATCATTGTGTGGTGTTCCGGATAAATCTAAAAATTTCGCATTTTCATTGTTGCCCAAAATACGCTGATTTAGTCGGGGCATTACGTGTGGTTGATTCATAAGGTAATCCAAAATTTCTTCAGAGTCCGTCAAATCGCCCCGATATACTGCTTTCTGCAGTGTTGTAGTCTGCTGTATGATTTCCGAGAATATGGCTTCCTCAAAATCACTATCAGATGACAATATATTATTTGGCATTGGGACACCATTTAAAAGAGCTTGTGGTGAGTCGGAAAAACCTAATCGATCGACAAATTCCAGAGCCAACTGCCTTCCATAATCGTAATCCGAGTCTTCATCTAATATAGCATCTATGGCCGAGCCTGAAAGCCTATCAAAAGATTTTTTCAGCTGAAATTTTATATGTTTACGTTTCACCGCTTGTTTGCCATCCACATCAGTGAAGATATCGGTTAGGAAGCTTAATGCGGATCGGGCATCCTTCTTCTGTATCACATAGTTGAAAGCGCACGTTATGGACAGGTAATCCTCCTGATCAGCTTCGGTGGCGGCTGTACGAGAATCAAACACCAAACCTAGACGTACTGGGGCTAAATGCAAAACGAAGCTTTCTGCGAGTTTTATAAGGCTACGGCTGCTGGGTTGTAGCGGATCAACAACCAAAACCAAATTAAATACGTTCTTTCTTATATTCCTTAGCATGCCAGGAAAAGTTGGTCTCAGCAAATCCATAACACTGGAGGGCCATCTTCGGTACTGAACATCTTGTTCAATATCATTTATCCACGTTATGGCCGAATCTCTGATGTCAATAGCAAATTCTTTTGATCCCGATCCGCTAAAATCCAAAGCCAATAGCGACGATGCCAGTTTGCCCTTAACTTGGCTATTGTGAAGACTCTCTAAAACACGTACCTCAGTCCTTAAAGTTTCTATTAGGGAGTTTAAATCCATACTATCTGCATCGAAGAACAATCCGTTAATAAATAAGGCACCATCGGGTGGTACTATGTTCAGGCTACGGCCGAAAACTTCAGTATTATGCTTGACTTCATCTCTTAACTGTTGGCTAACTTTATGACTCAACAGAGCCCGGGCTTGCATAGGGAAATTGTGGGCTGTAAGTTGCAGAATTTTCAAAGCCTCCTCGCCATCGATTTCTGCTATAGCCTGTGCCGCTTGCAAGCCTAAGTCCTGAAATTCCCAGGCTTTCAATTGGGCAATTTCGTCATTATCTTGGAGAAGACTCTGTCGCAATTTGTCCAAGGAATGCGACATGGTGGGGAAACGTGTTTTTAGTACATTAAAATCAAAGCCCTGAACTTCCATTTCAGCTGATGAAGAATCATCCTCTGTACTTCCTTCCGCTGGTTTTGGGGCGTCATCCTGTGACTTGTATTCTGTTGACTTTAAATGCAATTCCACGCCATAACCAGAGAGACGAACACGTTTTCGGTCCTCCCGAACTTTGGGTGGTAAATAGTGACGTGCTATATATCGTATATTGCCTGACAAAGCTTTTGCCGATAACATGTAATGAAATTGGGCGAAAGCCGATGAACCCAAATCACCATATAAAACTACAGTTCGTGTATTATTTTCCGATCCAGGATAAATGTGATCAAAAGCGTAGGTCTCTATGGTTGAATCCAATGAATCATCTTTTTTAGCTGAGTTCAATTTTTGTCTCAATTCTTCGAAGGTACATGACAATTCAGAGCCCACTTGGGCAAATGTACTCGATTCAGAACATGTTTCCTTCTTGTTCAGCACTTCAGAGGCAATTTGAAAATGTGTCTGGATGCGGGGTGTTAGGCTATGCATGGATACAATGAGTTTCATTAGAGGTATTTGAATTTCAGTCAAACCTTTGCGAACTAATTTTAGGGCGGCATTGTAACTCTGAGATTCCGTATCTAAAACAAAAATGCATTTTAAAACACTCTCATACACTCTTAATGGACAAAGAATGCTCACCATAACTGCTTAACGGCGTGTCTAGATCCGATGCATCCTTAACAAAATCCCAGTACAAATTTGGGTTTTCATCGGCCAAATATTCGGAAATTTCTAAATGAATAGGTGTCTGCTCCCACTTGGCGTTCACTAATGTCGTAATGGGATAACTCTTGCTCCTGCTCGTTGATTGCTGTTGAGCTAGGCCGCAATTTAGCAAAGTACTTACAAATACTAGCAGCAGGAGGAGCGGTCCAAGATCTTTTCTACTATTTACGATATTATTCTTCATATCTACTTAGTATGCAAGTTTTTCCAGGTTATCTAGAACATAATTATAAATCTCCACAGTAGTCTGTAGAAAATAATGAAATTTGTAAATTATTGGTTTTATGAGAATTATAAAATAAATAACGAAAATTTTTAATTTTGCGAATTGTTTGAAAATGGATAATCCTGCAAAGATATGTGTAACGAATGCAGTTGTGTAATAAACAGAGAGGATAATATAAACAAAATAAAGCCTCCCAAATATCAGCGAAGGTGTGAGCCCATAGCCCAGGTCAGGCCTTGATCTAGGTAATCACCGTAGTGACCACCAACATAACTTCCATAGCATAACCGTGTTTTGAATATATTCCCAGTCAGGCTCTGGACATGAGGTGGCATTATCTATGGTAAAGTGCTGTTCACAAACTCGGAAATTACTCAGAATGCAGAGCAACCCTTTTGATTAAAGAAGAACTTTACTCTGACCCCGAAGACGCGAAGATAGAATATGTTATTCTTATAAGTCAATTTGATTCCTTTTTCACAAAAATGACAAGAAAATTTTGCTTTGGAAGGGCAGAAGAAATGTTTGTGGTCTACTTTAACATCGACTCATGTTTACATAAAACCTCCATATACAGGTCCTGGGGCAGGGCTTCACACCAAGTTCTGCATCACGGCCACTTCCAAGATCTTGAAGGCTCCGTAACCCGCAGTTGTCACCTCTGTTTATGTGCACTAGTATTAATATGACCTATTAAATTTTGGTATGATTTCTCCAATTTGTGTGAGGTCGTGGTAGTAATGCCCATTTTCCGGACTGTAGATACATTTGGCTTAAGTTGTTTTGTAGAAGTTATTACAGAATAAAAGAGATCTGTACGATTGTACAAGCATCACTGGAACTGATCGTTAGATTTTCACGAATTTTGGTTTGATAAATAATTTGAAATTTAATATATAATTTGCCAACGGCTCACCTCCCACGGAAGGACACTACAGATTGGTAAAAGGCGACGGAACAAAGAACATTTGTATGAAAGCTACAATTTGAACTGACAGTTCATCCAGTCCTCATCATCATCATCTTACATATTTGTAGATATGTATAGCTGTTCATCGTCATTTTAACCATTATCTACACAAAAATTCAAATTCTAACCATTTTCAGAAATAAAAGTACGATCTCAGATCAGATTTTGGACTCGTACTTGGATTTGGATAATCCAGTTACAAAAAAGGTATGACCAAAGTGTTATGGAACTTCCAAGAAGAATCAAGAATCAATCAATCTGAAGAAGAAAAATCTCTAAAATATAAAATACCTTAATGTCTATATATATTTTCCTCGGTAGTTATTAAATTATTAAAAACTGATGTGGCACAAAAAAATATCCGGCTAATGAAGTAAGTAAGTAAGTAAAATTTTTTATTGAGTCTTCTTTTTCGATGACATTTGTACTTAATGAATGTTAACAGAAATATTTAGAACTATAGTTGTCTTGTTCTAATACACACTGATTGCAGATATATGCTACTTGCTTGCTGAGATAATAGATACATGTTATATGCGAATATACAACAAAACAAAAGAGAAAAAAGGCTTGCTCTCGGCCTTTACAGTTACTTACAGAGCATCAATGTCTGTAAAATACGAATAAATAATCAAAACAAAACTACATAACACTTAAAACGAAATAACAAAACAGTCTGATGGCAGTGGCTGACTTCATTAATAGTAAACATAATAAACATACATATGTTGAATGAGTGTGTAAATGTAGATATCACAGAATGAGTGGTGTGTAAATATATGTAAGTAAAGCGACAGCTCAAGCATGCTAGCATGAACTTATAGTAATTTTAAAATTCTAGTTTTTGTAATGGAAGGAGCACCGTTCATAATAGTGGTGTATAGTGTATAGGTACTTATAACTACTTAGAATAATGTTTTTTTTTATCCTCTATGGGAACCAGGTACTGTGTGTTTATAGAATCGTGGCAAGATGGCGAGGTCTGGATCGTTGTCAGGAATCTCATTTATGATGCCGATGGGAGAGAGGTAAGCAGAGCCAGACCAATAATTATTTTTTTCCGATTCATATATTTCTTTCATTAGGATGTTTTCATGCGTGGCAAGCCTCTCTACAAAAATCCTTTGATGATGGAAAGCATAATTACAAAGTGGTTTAATTCCAGATGCTTCATAGATGTAGCTATTGGAAAATTTTTTAGTGCGGGTTGCGTAGTGTTTGTTAATACACTTCCGCAAAAATTTTCGTTCATGGATTTCCATCTCTTTGGCTACTATAGGAGATATAGTAAACCAGATTGGAAATCCATACAGCAGTACAGGCCGTATTGCCACTTTGTAGAGGAGTAATTTGGTTTTTGGAGGTAGGTACTTATTGTTTAATATATACGAAAACATCCCGGAGATTTTCTTCGCTTTTTGAAGAATGGAACGCGCATGCAAGTTGAATTTCATCAACTTATCAAATGTGACACCCAGGTACTTCACGTTGGTTTTAAATGGGATGACTAATCCATCCAGACAGAGACGTAGCGTTTTGCTTTGGGGTACTACCATTCTTGGGCATTTTCCTGAGGCATTCCTGATGCATATTGCCTCGGATTTAGCTGCGTTTATTTTTATGCCCCATGTTTTGTAGTACTCGTTGATGAGGCTGAGATGAGCAGAGGCTTTATTCAAGGCAGATGTTGGAGAACTGTCGTGTGCATAGATAAGACAGTCATCAGCATACAGAATGGCGCTCGAATCCGGAGTGGTATGTGGAAAATCATTTAAGAAGAGATTGAATAGATATGGAGCTAGCACACTTCCTTGCGGTACGCCACTATAGACCATACCAAATGATGATATTTCACTTTGGATTTGGACAGAGAATTTCCGGTCTTGGAAGTAACTGTGAATTAATTTCACCAGGAAGGGATCAATATTCAGATCTATCAATTTATAGAGAATTCCACTATGACAAACCGAGTCAAAAGCCTTTTCTATATCCAAAGATATGGCCACGGTGCAGGTTTGATGTCTTAAATTTGTGGTAATGTCATTGTGGAATTTAAGAAGTGCGTGCTGTGTAGAATGAGCCTTTTGAAATCCAAATTGGAAATTTGAAATCGGGTTTGTAATGAACTCATCTTCAATTTTTTCTTTTAGGATATGTTCAAATATCTTGCCGATGTTAGACAGGAGAGAAATTGGGCGAAATTCAGATAATGCCACACTATTTGGCTTTTTTTTAATTGGAATGATTTTCGCCAGTTTCCAATCAATTGGGAAATAGCCGTTATTTATACAGTTATTATAAATAAACGTAAGTAAGTTTATTGCTGCATCTGGAAATTTTCGTATGATGAAATTGGAAATTCCATCAATGCTGCTAGATTTTTTATTATTTATTCTATGAATAATGCTTCTAATTTTTGCAGGATCGGTGAAATGGAAGGTGTCAGGATTACTCATTGCATTAAAATTGTCATCAAAGGAATAAATGCGACGAGAAGTTAGGTTAATGCAAGTTAAGACTCTGGATTCAAGGTCATCTACAGGATGGGCAGCAATCGTATGGCGAAAAATTGAGGAATAATAATTTTTGAAATGTTCTGCAATCTCCGATTTATTTGAAATGACGTTATCATTATGGACGATCTGTTGGCAGAAGGCGGATTTATTCTTCCCAGTAATTTGGTAGATTTCTTTAAAAGCAGAGGGACCAGGTTTGATATTCTGTAACCTATCATTAAATGAATTAGCTTGTTCCAAGTTTACGGATTCTTTAATTATTGTTTTTAGAAGCTGTAATTGTTTTGAAAGAATCACATACTCACGGCTCTGCCTATTTCCAGAACGGTGAAATATTTTCTTAAGCTCCTTCTGCCATTGGTGTTTTATTTTAAAGAATTTCTTAATTCTTTCGGAGAGAGGAAATTTACCATCTCTAATCTCGAGTTTCTGAGAATGAGCTTCATGAATTGACGTAAAAGAGGTGTTGAATTCTCCGATTAACGCGTCAATTTCAATATTTTCGAGATTGTTATTTGAAGATGGCATTAAAAGCCGCGACGCGCTTTCCATGTCATTTCTGAAGCTGTTCCAATTAGTATTTCTGTAGGATGTGAAAAATCGGGGCGTTTTCAACATCAATCCTGAGCATTCCATTTCTATTTCCAGTTTTAGAGGGAAATGATCGGAGAAAGACGGCTTTGTTGAAATCCCAAAATTGGAACGTCCACTATTGATAAGGTGAGCACTAATGATGAAATGATCGAGAAAGGATGGACCATTTGGATAAGATGGCGTGGAATCGCAGATACATCTAAAGAGTTATCATCCAGCCAGTTTTTCAACACTTTGCCATTGGTATTTTCGGACGAGTCGCCCCAGATTGGATTTCTGGAATTTAGATCGCCTCCTAGGATAAATCCATCAAAATTCCCACAGACATTTAAGAGACTGCTCAAGTCTCTCTCCAACCTTTGAGTAGAATAATTGCATGGAATGTATATGGAGCCAAAAATATATTTTTTTCTGGCGTTGTTGATGTACAATTCAACTTGTATAAGGGAAGTATTAATTCCCACGTCGTTTAAGGATATGCGATTATATTGAATCGAATTTTTAATAACAACCGCAACCCCAACAGGTGAGTTGTCATATATGAAATTGTATCCATCGATTTTAACTTTCTTATTTCTCCGCAGATGACATTCTTGGATAAATCCTACGTCGATGTTATTATGATGCAGCGTGTTTCTCAGATCGACTTGTCGACTTACGTCCACAAGCGATCTCACATTGAACGACAAAAAGTTTATGGGTCTATGGTCCATAAGTAGATCTAACTTTGTTAAGAAGACGCAAGAATTCAGTTTTGCCCTCTGAGTTTGACATTGTTGTGTAGTTTGTTAAAAATAAACTTATTTCTTGCTCCAAGGACAATTCCTCAGGTTCCAAGAAATGATTGGCAAGTTTCAAAAATTCGTCTATGATGGAAGGTTTTTGCTGTCGTGTGTTTTGAGGATTAGAATGTGGTTGAAACAAGTTGGCAAATGTTTGTCCAGAAGACACCATAGACATACCACCAACGGCTCTATGGACATTGTTTTTTGCGATAGCCTTTTCCTCGCGTGCTTTGTCTATCTTCTGTTGCCGAGCAGCAACATATTTCTTATAAGTGGGGCAGCCTCTCCAGTTTGCTGGATGACCAACTTCGTCACAATTTGTACAGTAGGGATCTGTGTCGTTTGAGCGAATGCGTTGGCATTCCCCAGGAGCATGATTTTGATCACATTTCACACATTTGTATGCAGAGTTACAATTCCGTGAAATGTGACCCCAGCGTTGGCATCTTCGACATTGAATGTCTCCCTCTTTTCGTTTTGGCTTTTCCCAGGATATGATTTGTCTGTGTAGCTCATGGATATGTGAAACATCTCCAACAGTTTTGCCCGGAAGCAGTGAAATTAAAAATAAGCCAGTGTCAACCCCTTTCTTAATGGACCCTGGAGTTTTAAATTTAGATACGTTGGCTACTGTATCAGGTATAATTTTGTTCAATTCAGTTTTAATTTCCTCTATATCCGATTCTGGATATAGGCCACGAAGAACTAATGAAATTTGTCTCTGATCCTTTGGGGTAAAGGTATAGGAATGAATATTTTTGTCTCTAAGCAAGGCCATCATTGAGGCATGGACGGTGGAATCTTCAAAATAGAGTTTACTCTTATTTTTATTGATATTATTAATTTTGAATGAAAATTCTGGAATTGTCACTTTCAGTGTATCTACTAATGTTTTTATATTAACATTAAAGACAAGTATTGGTGGGCACCATTTTGTTTTTGTTTTTGTTGTATTCACTTCTTTATTAAGAGGGGCTTGGGCTTGTTGTTTGCTTGGTGGAGGTGTACATTCAATATCAATGTCTGCCAGTACGCCAAGTATTCCATATTTATTCTGGTCATTCGGGTTATGGGACGATAGTCTTTCAGATAAATCTGAAGCTGCAATATTAATGGGGGATAATGCATTTTCCAATCTCTGCCGTTTGCGTTCATTGGCTTTGCTAGTAGACTTTGCCGCTTTTGTTGTGTCTGTGTGTTTGTTTGTGTTGCTAGTGGATGCAAGCAGTGGTTGATGTTGAGAGGTTGACGCCACCTCTTCAACGACATCGCATTCCATATCAGGGGGTATTGCTCCAGGCATCATCGTTGCAATATAATGCAAGTAGGATGCCTGTAATATTTATTAAATTTAATAAATATAATAAATTTAGAGAAAATTATTCGCGCTATAAACAGTACGTCTGGTTAGGTTCAGTGTTGCCACGTTCTTCCCGGCTAATGAAAACGCGATAATTCTCTGCACAACAGAGCTGTCATCTCAAAAACTAGAGTTTGCCACTTAAATACGAGTTAGTGCAAGTGAAAGCGTATAACGTCTCTTAAATATACGTTTTAATACGTACGTGCGCGCACTGTTTAGCGTGGAACTAATTCACTTTTCGCGTTGAAATCCCATATAAAAACAAAGTCGCGAAAAAAAGTGCGAAATTTTTTCGTTTGTGGTACTATAGGCTTGTTTTCGTTACACCATTGTTGCTTAATTTGTATGGGGAGCTAAGCACTTTTAAGCATTATTAGTTCCCGATGAAGTTTGGTGCTCGTGTTCCTGTCTAAATCGAGTATGGTGTTGCCAGATTGGGCATCCTATATTTCGCAGTATGGCATCTCATTTTTGGAGAGACTGAGACCAAAAATGGAAAATTATTTTAATATTTGCCAAAAGAGTCCAGACAATTGAACATAGAGTAGTAAATTTATGTTTTATAGATACATTTCTGGAATTTTTTGTCTGTTTCGCACTGTTCGTTGCAAAGTGCTAAACTTAAATCGCTAGCTTGGTCCAGCTTCACACTCGGCAACTTTTCCAAGCAAGTGTCAAAGTTTGTAGGAGAAAGAGACAGACGGAAAGAGCTCTCTGGACAGGGAGAGTGTCCAGACTAAAAACCAGAATAAACAACAAAAAAAGGCAGACAGTACAATTCAGTTTAAGTGGTTACGTGGTTCGGTTTACCGTTACTACACTTTTGTGCCACTAAGTCCAGATTTACACTGGCTGAATGTTCAGCTGATTATCGGCGTAGGAGAGATAAACAGTCGGCAAGAGGGGGAAAAACTCTCCCTGAACGTTTTGAGTTATTCGTGCAGGTTCAAACGAGAATTTGATGATAAGTTGCTGAAAAAACTTGCCTAGTGTAAATCTAGACTAACGGCCAGATAGTAGGCATGTTTTCGTTACAAGCTAGCAATTTTAGTTTAGCACTTTGCAACGAAAACAACTGACGTCCACTAACTGGCACGTAAGCAATAAGTGGCGGATTTTCACTATCTGGTAGCAATGGTGTCATGAGTTGCGAAGAAAGAGCGGTGCGAAACAAACAAAAAATTCGTGAAAAGTATTAATAAAACATATATTTACTATTCTATTGTCAATTGTATACTCTCTTTTTGCAAATATTAAAATGATTTCCCATTTTTGTTCTTCTTCTTCCCGTTAATTCACAATAATTGATAACATCTCTCCAAAAATGAGATGCCATATTGCTAAATATAGGGTGCCCAATCTGGCAACATCATACTCGAATAAGACATGAACACAAGCACCAAACTTCGTCGGGAACTAATAGTGCTTAAAAGTGCTTAGCTCCCCATACAAATTAAGCACTTATGGTGTAACGAAAACACGCCTAGTATCCTCCAACCCTTTGGATTATCGCTGCTCTACGACAGCATTACGTTTTACATGACTAATCCAGCCTCCACACAACATTCGAATTGACAGACGTTGTTTTGACGTTTGTATTTAGGCAGCCGCAATGTGAATTGTTTTGACATTTTAAACGTATACGGAAAGGCTGTTTTGTGGATTTGCTTGGCTAGCGTAAAAATATAATTTTTTGTGGGATTTTTACTTTAGATACATAGTTATCATCCATGCTTACGATTGGTAAATAAGTATTTGATCTATTCTCAGTCCATATTAATTGTGAAATTATGTCCTATTATACGCGCAAGGAGATCGATGAATTACACGGTGAAATTTTGTCTCTCGCCGCCAAGGCAAATACCTCCGAATCCGATCAACGTAATGTCGTTGCCTCGATAGAACACTGCCTCTATAATGGATATGATCGCCGGCGTATATGTGAGAAATTGGAAAAGTACATGGAACCCAAGTATTCTTCTAGGTTGGTCGAAAAACTCCAAGATCGCCTTGATGAGTATAAGCGGAAGAACCGCAAACGCGCCGGCGATGCAACTGATAGTTCTAAACCGGAAATCTCAGTGGAAGCTGCTAAAAAGTCCCGTTTCGATGTGGTAACATCAAGTTCCAATGGTAGTAAGGCAGCTGCACCTCCAGTCTCAAGTATTTTAATAGCACCTCCCACGCTATCAACGATGCCACCGCCCTTGGGTGCAGCTTCATCACTCAACAGCAATCAAATAAAGCTAATGATGGTGAATGCACAGCGCGAGATCGAGGAAAGGAAGAAGGCACTGAGCCAATTGAAAGCGAAGGACCCTTTGTTGGCTTCCATCCAGCGTCCACCCACAGCGCCATCGATCAATCAAAGTTTAGCGAAGGTTACTACCGAAACCGATGACAAAGCTAAGAAAATAGCCGAATTGCAGGCACAAATCCGTGCCAAGCTTTCCGGAACATTGGGGACGTTAATACAACCAGTTGCTCCTGCAGCGGCTACAGAACGTCCGAAGCCATTAATCTTGGATGAGGAAGGCCGGACCATAGACAAAAGTGGCCGCGCCATAAATATTCCAACACTGACTCCCTCACTGAAGGCGAACATAAGGGCAAAGAAGAGAGAAGTCTTTAATAAATCTCAGCATCAAGTGGACAAAACGACTACCCAAGATGATACTGTGAAATTTTTCGATGATCGCATAAACCTAAAACCGGGTAATCGCAACAAAAGAGCTTTGCGTTTCCATGAGCCTGGGAAATTTCAACAAATGGCAGAACGTATGCGCATGAAAGCTCAATTGGAGCGTCTGCAGAATGAAATATCACAGATTGCTAGAAAGACCGGAATAAGCTCTGCAACAAAGCTGGCCCTGATAGCACCCAAACAAGATACGCCAGATGATGTACCATCAATGGAATGGTGGGATTCAGTAATTTTAACAAATGACCTGAATACCTTAGACGAAGACGGAACAATCAAAATACGTCAATCAGCGATAACAAATCTTATCGAACATCCAACACAAATGAAGCCTCCAAGTAAGTTCTTAATTTATTCATCTTTTTCGACCATCGTGATCAAGTTAATGTCCAATATGCTTTCAAATATCTTCTTTTCACAGGAATTTCCCTTATCATTTGTTTCTGTCTATTTCCGTAAATACAAATCTAATAACATTTTATTTATTGTACAGATGAACCCTTGAAACCAGTATATCTACCAGTGTTCCTAACCAAAAAGGAACGTAAAAAACTTCGTCGTCAAAATAGGAGGGAGGCCTGGAAGGAAGAGCAAGAAAAAATACGCTTAGGACTTACCCAGGCACCAGAACCAAAACTACGCATTTCCAATCTCATGCGCGTTTTGGGCACTGAAGCTGTCCAAGATCCCACTAAAATAGAAGCCCACGTCCGGGAGCAAATGGCAAAACGACAGAAAGCCCATGAAGAAGCCAACAATGCACGAAAACTCACAGCCGAACAGAAAAGTGAAAAGAAGATACGTAAAATTAAAGAAGACACCTCCTGCGGTGTTCACATAAGTGTTTATCGCATTAAGGATCTGCAAGATAATGCCAGTAAAAAATTTAAAGTGGAAACTAATGCTAAACAGCTTCATATGACTGGTTCAGTGGTACTGTTTCGCGACTGTTGTGTCGTCGTAGTGGAGGGTGGTCCAAAGCAGCAAAAGAAATACCGCAGGCTCATGTTAAACCGCATTAAGTGGGAGGAGGATATAGTCAAAGGTCCGGATGGACAAGAAGTTCCTAATTCGTGTGTTTTGGTATGGGAGGGTACCAGTCAACGTCGTCATTTCGGAGAAATCAAATTCAAAGTGTTCCCCATGGAAAAAATGGCCAGAGAATTCTTCCAAAAACACCAAGTGGAGCACTACTGGGATCTAGCCTATTCAGGGGCTGTACTCGAAGCTTCAACAGACGAATAAATAAGTAATCCATTACACGTTATGTGGAAATTGTTATACATACTTACATATTTTAGGCTAATATTCAGGGCAAAATTATTTACACCAAAAGATGATAAATAAAAACTAATTCATCCAACCTCTTTCGCAATTTATTTGTTTTATTTTATGAAGAATTTTCCAAATCATCTTCGGTAGCAGACATTTCTTCCTCTTGATCGGCTATATGCCGTTTGACTTTATTCACTAGAACATGTTTAATGGTATCCAACATTCTTAGATTTACTGCCAGAGTGTGATCACATAAACGCTCTAATGTATCTGGTAATAGATATCCTTTTTGAAAGCATTCTGAGACCTGTCCAACAGCAGATAAACTGGCTGTTACCAAAATACCATGCTCTTCCACTGAGTCTTTGGTTCCGGGCAGGCTTAGGAGTAAATCTTCAACATCAGCTGGAAATTGTTTAAAAATTTAATTTTGAACATGCAGTATAATTTATACGGAGATATTGATTTGTTATACCGGTTGGATTGATGAATTCCTGCTGATTTAGTATACAAACAGTGGAGGCTGTTAACAGATCATAGGTTGGAATACCACCTTCTATTAGGGCAGCTCCGCAGCAATTGATAGCCGTACTTAATGCACAACCATCATCATCTATGATTAATACCTTAATTTCCAATTGGAAGTTGGCAAATTCGTGGCGGCATATCACAGGTTCTAAAGCTTTTTTTAAAGCCACACTCATGAAGGTTTCCTTGCGAGCGGTTACTTCAGAATCAAGCGCGGCAAAGGGAGCATATTTGACACTGCAAATTATTATGCCGAGCGTGCCGCTATTAAGAAAAAGCCCAGATCAATCTGACGATCTTCCATCTATTACGTTCACTTACCTTCTATTATTACTTTTACTAATCTCCTTTGGTGGTTCCACTTGAGCCATTACTTTAGTGTTGCCATATTCCATATAGGCTGAACCTTTAACGTTGGAAACTGCGCCAACTTTAATAACTATTATGTTAATAACAAGATTTAGTAAATATTTAGAAAACTGGAAAAAATTTAAACAAATATTTACACGTGGGTCTTGGTTCCAACTCCAAAGATTTGGGCTTTTTTAAACGCTCAAATAGTTCATTGGGATCTGTACGAGATACATAAGTACCAAACTTGACTTGATTCTGTGACATCATTTCTATATAATATAATAATTCTCGGTTCTGTGACACAAAATTCTAAATCACAGCGTGGCCGTGTTTGTTTTGAGTTTCACGTAGAGCTGACACTTCTTGTTTACTAATAGGAAACATGAATCGATAGGGATATCGATTGCATTACGACAGATTTATCGAACTAATTATAATGGGCCAGCTAGACCATTCATTTTCATGTTGCGTTAATAGATAGGGAGAATCTGCTGATTTTTTATTTCGACGGTACGTTTACGGGCCATGTGCTCACAGGCAGTTTCGAAAAATAATACTAAGCGAGAAAATAAAATGTATGTGTGTAAAAGTACGACGTACCTTAAAGATGCGTAAGGTAACATTTTAATTTTATATGTAAATAACTTTCTATTTAATCAACTTTATCTTTCTACGTACATAAATATTCTTTTTTTATCGACATTCAATAAACGTCAAAGTCCTTAAAAATTAATTAATTCGTATGGATATTCTTTTCATTGAAGCAAGATTCGATCAGCTGATCTATTCAAGCATTAAGAATCAAAAAATCGATACCATTATTCAAAAAGCCATCACTAAAACAGCTGATATTTGTTTGATTTTGAAACCTGTTGACAAATTGTAGTTGCTGTTTTTTAATATTGTTATTTCTTGCTTTTTATTAGTATTTCTACAGTAAAAATGAATGACATTGTTCGCGGCGAAGCTTCAGAATCGTCTGACGATGAATGTACAGGATTAAATTTAAATAGAAAAGTTAGTATTTGTAGTGTTGGTTGGTCGTGTTGCGGAATCAAGTAATTTTTCTTAAAGAATATTTTAGCTGCTGAACTATCGGGAGAGGCTTCTGAAACATCGTCGGATGAAGGTATATTCTATATTGTATATATTTTGATATTGCTGATATGACACAATTATTCTATAGATGTGTATGACAAAAGCATGGACGCCACAAGTGGTGGCGAGCATAATTTGGATTCTATTTATTCCAGTAATTTGTTGCAAAGAAAACTAAGTAAGTTTTTATATATGGTGGAAACCCGTAGATGATAGATGATGGAAAGCTTTTTCCACGAATTCATGTAAAATCTACTATGATAGAAAGCAATATTTCGCTTTTTTTCTCTGCTGTAGGAAAGAGAAATTTGGGGAAAAAATGTTGCAAAATATTTTTTGAAGATACGTGGAAATATTTTCATCGAAAATGCTGTTCATCACTTACTTAATGGATAACAATTTAGACCCTTAAAATATTTATTGTAACAAACATTTTAATTTCAGTCGATAATAACTTAAGCATATGGCGCAGCCTGAATATGTTTGTGAAAAATCTTGTCATTCCTTCCTCTAAACAATTATTATCAACTGACCAACTACTTATCAAATCACAATTGTCCATGCAGTCGGTTCTAGTAACACTAAGTCAAACACAAAACAATATGAAAAAATTATATGAGAAATCTGATGCAGTCTTCACCTCCAACTTTATTCCAAAAATCAATATACCCGCCACTATGAAAAGGAGTTCAAATATTAAGTGATAACAAAAAGGTGAGACATTACAAGAAAAAACGAGAAAAAAAAATAAAAACATTTTCAAAATAAAAACAAACGAATTAATATATGTAATTGTTAGTCTTCGCTATCTGAGTTTGGTACATAAACCTGACTGCTGGGAGATGGCTCTAAGGGAACATATGTCGATTCAAAACATCTCGAAAAAATCGAACGTAATTTGGGTAAATGCTCTCTTTGAGGAGATTGTGGTATGGTCTCTTCACCTTCAGAATCGGCAACATTTTTATTTGATTCGGTGCTTGCAAATGTTACATAGACATCACTTTCTCTTACGGTTGGCAGAGTATTTGAATGTAATACACTTGCCTCCGCGATCACTGCAGCTGCTGCTAAAAAGATCTCATCTTGTTCATCTTCCATGTCAATGTCTTGTTGAGTTAAGTTTCTGGGTGCATCCAATGACTGGATAGTGGTATTGTTATCGGTGTTAAAATTGAATAGTGTTGAATTATTACTAAGAGTCGTTTCCTCTGATAGCCTTTTTTTAGAAACCGTATCTTTGTCTAACACCTTAGGATTGCTAAGTTTACGTTTGTGTTTAGACTGGACTAAACTGCGACTTGTGTTGTTACCGGGTTCTTTAACTTCCGACTCCCTGCACTCCTCGTACATGCTTACGTCATCTGGGTATACTGTGGTCATTACCAGCGTACATTCAATTAAGTCCAGCTTTTTAATTGTAAGAAATATGGGGCCACCAGCTTCGTTAAAATTTAAAGTCAAATTTTCGCCTATGTTTTCTGCGAAAAGCAGAAATGATCTAAACTCTTTGAGACTGAACGTTATGGCAGATTCTTCATGCACATTGTAGGTTTCAAATTCAGAAGGACTATACAGAGAAGAGAAATTAAAATCGAGCTAATGAATAATACGAACTACATGCATATATGTATATATTTTATGTGCCGTACCTCAACTTCAATTGGGATCTCATGAATTTATCACTGACTCTAGCTCCTTCGATGTAATTTTTTGCCGTTAAGCCATTGCCCATTGCCTCCAGTGTCATCTCAACCTCAGCAGCATTGAAGTTATTTGAAATGTCATTAAAAACCTTATATGACCCTGCAATACTTTGAAGAAAAATCTATTTAATCCATTTATATTAAAGATTTTTAGAAATTTCAGTAACCATTGTAAATGTATATACACTTACGCATTTGACGTATTCTCTTGTGATACTGCGGCTGTCACATTTTCCTCATCCACTATGGAAATCAATACATTCTTCATAGTTTCCAAACGGCACTTGAACTGAACTTGCAATTTCGATTGTTCTGCCAGCAGTCGTATTTCGCAACGTTCTACCTGTTTCATATTTTTGAAAACCGCCAAGATAGTTTTCATAGTTATTTTGCAAAAACTTCCCTGTTCACCATCTCCTTCGTTGTATGTTTCGAAAAATATACGACTAAAACGAAACGTTCCCATTGCAGATTTTGATACATTGAATGTCCTCAGTTGTAGGCCTAAATGGTCGGCTTCCATATATAGATCTGAGCCAAATTTGGCCAAAGATTGTATCGCCTTTGCAATGACTAACAAATTGAATGTACAACAATTACAACATATTAATATAAATAAAGATTAATTAATAAACCTCTTGCATTCCCTCCTTCAAGTGAGCACTTCATTTGTTTTCTTTTATTATTTATTTATAATTTTCTGAAAACATGGCAATAAATGTCAAAATATGATATTAGTCGCGATTTATAGTAAACGTAATTGCATGTACGGTACGAACTTTATTAATTAATTATTTAAGGGTTTTACGACGCGTCTGTCAAACGCTGGGTTAGGCAAACGTAACCGTAACGCCCCCGTAGCGCAAGGAATCAGCTGATTCAATCTGACATATGGACATCAGTGTAACCGATTAGTCAAACAAGATTAGTAAAATAATGAAAAAGAATAAATTTATGCGAAACTTTTGACAAGTAAAGATAAATAAGTAATAAAATGATAAATTAGTAGCAAATATATATAAAATAAAATTAATTTGTTGCTATTTTTGTAGTGAATGTCTGAGTCATACAACACGTTAAATTACGTTTAAGTTTGCCTAATAAACAATAGGATGAAATTTGACAGACGCCGGGCGCATCCACTGGTATGTCCACATGCACACATGCAATTTTCCCCCGCAAAATTGCAGTGTTTTGGGAGAGGGACGCAGTCGGTTACCGGTAACCCCCTTACCGACTGCGTCCCTCTCACACAAACACTGCATTTCTGCGGGGGGTGGGGGAAATGGAAGAGTGAATATGGACTATTTATGAGATACCCTAAAAACAAAATGTTGAATATCCCTTTTTTGTAATTCGATTTTTTGGCGAAATCTTTTGAAAAAATCGTAATAGTATAAGCGAAATGTAGAAATACACAATTTTAAAACACAACTGTATATTAGAAGTAAGATGCTTTAAGAATGATAGTTGTTTCGTGAGGATGGTAAATTTTAGCTATAAGTGTACATAACTATTGTATTGTCTTTTCGAATTCAATAAAATCAAATCAAATCATTTGAAGAACGACTACACACCGTTTGTCATCTATTTAACTATATGATTTTATAAAGCCCTAACAGAATAGTAAAATAGTTATTTTATGAAAATGCCGGATTGATTCGTTACGCTACGGTAACGATGCGGCATTTCGCTACAAAAACTTCAAAAATCCACACAAAAACGCTTCGTGTCACATACCACCAAAATTTTATTTAATTTTGTAATAAATTTAAATAAAGGGTCCGCTATCTAACGTTTTTTTTTCAACTAGTGCTTATTTCGTGAATGGTAACACTTAGCTCATGTCTGATTTGACAGATAATTAGTTTTATCCTTCCCTTTATCCTACGCTTGAACAACGCTGGGAAATATTGCGACATTACTTTGAAAATTTTAATTTAAAATTTTTTTTTTCATTTTTGATTTTCATTTGATTTTTTCATTTTGATCTTGGCGGGTATGTAAACAAGCAAAATTGTTGGGGCACATTTGGGGCACAGAAAACCCGCACGCATCCATGAAAAGCCGATACACCCAAAACGAGTCACAGTTTAGTGCAGATTTTGGTCCAGAGGCATAATTGGGCCATTTTTCTTCGAAAATGAGCAAGGAGTGTCCGTTACAGTCAATGGCGATCGTTATCGGGCCATGTTGAACGGATTTTTGTTCACAAAAATTGAAGAGGAGGATATTGGCAACATTTGGTTTCAACAGGACGGCGCTACGTGCCACACAGCCGAAGCTACACTCGATGTTTTGCGCCCTGTTTTTGATGATCGCATTATCAGCCGCAGAGCTGATGTCGTTTGGCCACCTCGGAGCTGCGATTTGACACCGTTGGACTATTATTTGTGGGGTGCCCTCAAAGATAAGTGTTACGCCGACAAGCCAGAGACAATTGACGCTTTATATGACAATATTTGTGAAGCCATTGGTGAAATACAGCTGCACACAATCGATAATGTGCTTAAAAATTGGACCGATCGTGTAGGCTACTGCATGACCAGCCGAGGCAGCCATTTGAATGAAATTATTTTCCATTATTAACCGGAAGAATTGTACTTTCAAATAAAAAAAGAAATTTGAGAAAATATTCAGTAGTTTTTTTTATTGCATTTAAAAAAAAAAGTTATTTGGCGGACCCTTTATATAATTTTTTGTGCAAAAAGCTTTGTTATTCGACATGGAAATATTTAATAGAAACGACCAAAATTATTTTTGATCGGCGGCTAAGTTATAGCCGCCTCTAGACAATCATGTCGTCGACGGTATAATTTTACCCGTAACTGACATCGTAACGCCGTCTTGTGCTATGTTGGCTCCACACTCTGAAATCAATTGAAGCGCTTTTTTGTCACTGTCACAGAGATTTTTTAGTGTGTGTGTGGAGAATTGTGCATATATTTTTGCAATTAGTTGTTTATTTTATCAACAAAACCTTAAAAAAATCATAGACAATGGCTTCCGAAGAAGAAAATGAAGAAACTATCCAAGGTAAGTGGAGAAAAGTTAATTTTAAAAACGCAACTCAATGTATCGACGAAGTTAAAGCAAAGCATGTCGGTGGTCACGGCAAGCGTCGGTGTTTCTTTTCCTAGTATTGAAAAATCAAAACAAACAAGGAAAACTGGCTAGCTGCAGGCTTTATAAAACATATTAACAGAAATTCAATGTGGTATTTGTTCATAATATGTAGGTTGTTTTGTTTTACTTCATTAGTTAATGTTTGTTTTCTGTAAAAAAAAATGGTAAAAACTTTTTTCGCAATTTCTTGTAATTTCCCGCATTCTTGCATTCTATCTCATTCTAACATATGTTTTAACTGACGGGTTTCGTGAGAGAGCTATATGTGTGTTTTTTTCATCTCTTTGTGTTTGAGAATGTGTGGAATGGAACATTTAAAAGCAGAGTTGTTAATTTTGGTTCGATTTGTGAAGAATATTTACTAGGGGTATTCCCGTTGGAAATTTATTTACCAATACCTCGTTTTATCTACATTGCAATTTTAAAATAATTTTGTTCCTTTCAAAGTACATATATATAGAAAAGGTCGGGGGAAAAAAGCATAATAGATTTTCTATTATAAGGAACAAGATTAATTTATTCTGCGCCATATTGTGAAATTGGCTTTGAATATTACAATAATTAAACAGATTAAAATAATAGGACTAAAACCGAAAAAAAGACAGTCCCTAAATAGACGACTGTTGCAACAAATCGAGCGAAGTTGACGTTTTAGTATTTAGTTTCCTATAAATTTTCCCTTTTCCTTACAGTAAAATTTTATTTACGTTATAATATCGATATAAATAATAACATGAAATGTTGATTTTAAATTTTGCCAATGCTCCGGCTTGTAATCAATGTCAAGTCTAAAGAAACGGCCCCCGAAATACGAAAGTCGCTAATTTTAACAGATTCAAATGCCTACGACAAATACTCTGACACGTAACTGGTATGTTTTGTCTGTCATCATCAATATTATTGTTTGTCTTTATTATTGATCCAATTTGTAGTCTTTTGAATTATAATTTAAAACGACGAGTAGATGCATATACGTGTATAAATTCCCACAACATGATTTATAACTTGTTGGTGAAAACTGAGTGAAATAAGAATTTTTAACTATGAAAGAAGAAATAATTTGTTGTTAGGCCCTTTTGAATTTCGTTAATAAATTCAATTGTTATACTTTCCGTAAGTGGTTAGTTAGGAATGCTGTGTGATGCAGCCTAGATTTTTATTTTATTTTTTGCTCACCTTATGAAGTATAATTTCCGAAAATTTTGGCTGCTAAGATTTGCCTATTGATTTTCTATAATTATTTTTAGGAAATATGCAGATTAAGCGATGGGAAATTTTGATATTTGGTACAATCGAAAAAAAAAGTTCTTCGCAAACGCATTATGTTTTAGGGAAATTTGGACTAAGTATTAGTAACAAAATTTAACAAAAAATAATAAATTTGTTTAAACCACATGCATTAAATTCGAAGATAATTTCCATTTTAAATCAATATTTAAAAAAAAAATTAAAACTGAACTTATAAAAAATTTTTAAATGACGCATTTTCAACTAAAATTAACCAAAACCATGTGAGTCAAAACATGGAAAAACTATAATATACTGTTTTCGCGCTAAATTGGAGCTTTCTCCTATTGCGCAGTGTACCGAAATTCATCAAAAAATGTATTTTAATTTTTCTTGTTGTTACGCCATTTCTCGTTTCTGATGACGATATGTGAGTGGTTACGACATTTTATTTTTCCTAATTTAAATACACAAAGACAGCATTATCCGGTAATGTCGAAATCAACCATATATCGTTAGCCCAATTCAGAAAGGGCGTAACTAACCATTTTTTTGAAAACGCCTTTTTTCATATTCCGTTAGAATACCCTGAAATACATCTCTGAAAAAATTGGTAATTCAAATAAGGCGTAATTCATCAGAAACTACATTTCATTTAAAAAAATATATGAAAAAAGTCCTGGCATTTGTTTTAATGTTGATTAGAAAACAAATTCCGGTATGCATACATGCAGTTGTCATTTAGATAACTCGAAAAAACATCTCATTTGAGAAAAGATGTAATGCGCGAAAAATAGCGGTTTTATAGGTCAACTAAAAAGGCGTAACTCATTTATTTATTTTACATTTAAAAAAATATATGATAGAAAATGCCCTAACTGACTACACATATTTTCAAAAAATGAAAATAAAAAAGCACTCGTTGCGACTAGTAGAACATTTTTTTCGAAATTAAAATACAAGGGACAGATTGACATTTCCATTTATGAGTGACTGAATACGAAAACAAATTCAGTTAAATACAGATCTGTGCGAAATAATAGGGACAGCAGTACTAATGATGGAAATAGGGCAAAAACCAATTAACATGTTTTAAAATTCATTGTGATTTTATTTTTTTTTACTATTTTAACCATAAAACGTAAGTTTATCATGTGAAAAATGGAAGGACACTTATGGTTCTTAAACAAAAAAAGGCAAAAATAAAAAAGTAAGACTAGATTTCTTCTACGAATGAAACAAAAGCGTGGTTTAATAGCTTAATACTTAGTTGACGATCCTTTGTTTTTTAAGATTGCTTGGCACCGCCTAGGCATTGAGTCAACTAAGTTCTGGCAGACTGAATCTGGTATAGCGTACTAAGAAGCCTCAATGGAATATCCATCAACGTGGCATGTTATCTTCAGCGTATGGAAGCATACTGTTCTGAAGAATTCCAACGTACTTTTCAGCATTTATGATACCCTGTATGCGATACAAGCGACCTACGTCATTATAAGAAAACCATGATGCTACCACCGCCATGTTTGACGGTTTTTATCATGTACTTGGGGTTGTTTGCTGCATTAACTGCTTCTTATGTGGGGTAAACCCCGATCTGATTTGATCAAATTGATTTTTGTTTAATCCGACCAAAGAATATTACGCCATTTTTCTTTAGGGCAACAGATATGCTTTTCAGCGAAAATTACCCTTTGCTGAATATTCTTTTTTGACAACATAGGCACTTTTCTAGCACTTCGAGCTCTTAGATTTACAAGAATAAGTGCTTTTCTAATAGTTGAAGTATCAGCATCAATATTTAAATTGTTTTTGATTTGTTTGAACGACGCAAATGGATTTTTTTACACATCGCCATATGTTTCGTCTCACTTCAGGTGTAATTTTTTGTTTCCTGCCACGTGTTCCTGGCTTAGCTACCCACTTGACGGCATTCCAAGCAACTCAGCCACTTTTCGATACGAATTCCCTAAGTTGTAAATTTTCTGGATATTTTTCGTGTTACTGGGTCACCGTATTTTGATCTACCCATATCTGCCTAGGTAACTGTTACAAATATTTTAATTAAATTTAAATTTAAAACATAAACTCTTGTTTTTACCTTTGTACGAACAACTTATTCCTTTTGATTTACTGTAGTTATTAGTTATCATTGCTTTTCTAACTTATTTAAACGAATTGACTTACTGCCCCTATTATTACGCACAACCGAACACCAGACTTTTTTAAATAATAATAACTTCTTATGAAATGTTAGTACATTTTTGTCATTACGGGATTTATTTTAGCAATGTGTAAGCAATAAATAGTTGTTGTAAGCTATCGACCATTCCTTCATTTTACATGCTTTCACTTGCAATTGTGATCTTGCAAGTCACTATCCCTATTATTTCGCACATAACTGTAAATGTTAGTGAACCTGGTTGCTGAAACTAAAGACTCACTGTCTAAACGAACATGATTTTACGTAGGGATTTCAAAAGACAATTGTATTGGTTGCCAAAAAAGGGAAACATTTTTGTGTGACGTGTCCACACAATAATGACTATACACTTTTTGTATTTATTACTGATAACCTCAATAATATCTACCAAAATTCCAGATAAAAAATAATTCTTCCAACTTTGTTGTCTTTTGCTATTACCTTTTGTTATTTTCGCAAAAATTGCCTCGTGTGAACAGGGCTAACAAAGTGTAAATGTATTGCCATTGACTTCGCAAAAACTGTCTCGTGTAAACCCCTTGTTACAATAATATGTTAAGCTTTTATTCTTCATCTACTTAGGGTTCTTTAAGTCGAATTTCAACTAATCGATTAGTCGACTTTTTGGTACAAAAAGGTCGAATTGTAAGTCGACTTTTTGTTCCTGAAAAAGTCTAAAAGTCGACTTTTCCATGTCAACTTTTTTTATGTACGGGTATAAAATTAATAAAAGCGCGTTGTGGGTTGTATCAACAAAAATATCGGCCAACTTAACAATTAAAAATAAGCGTGATAATATGAACAGCCATAACAATATATTCTTTTTTATAGTTATAAATTGTTTGACATAATAATTCTATAATAAGATACAAAATTGACGTTTTGGCCGGATCCAAACAATGTGTAATATTGATGAGGATGATATTCCAATACAATCCCGAGAATATTAATAGTATTGGATTAGGGGATTACTTTTGTTTTATCGCCACACAAATTCGGAGCCAAATCTCCCTAAACGGTTTGAATACATTAATTTTTAAAGGCCAATTGATTTAGACATGTTCCGTGAATAAGTTTGACATTAAATGCAATTGGATTTGACAGCAATTTTTTATTATTTTGGTTTTTTCTGTTTAATTTTTGGACTTTTCTGCGAATTATAGTTTGGCTGAAGAATTTGAGGCCTAAAATTTAGCTAAAAATTGCAGCGTTCGTTTTTTTTTTTATAATTTGCTTAAACAAAAAGGTTGGTTCCAAGATTTGCCCCATATCCAAAAAGTTTTCCAGTAATAGAATTTAATGCAAGCAATCCTTTTACTTGTTATCTTTCAGGTTTTTCTGTCCTTTCCTGTATTTTACTACAAATTTATGAAGAAAAATGAAAATATTGGTTCCTAGATTTGCCCCATATCCAAAAATTTTTCCAGCAATAGAATTGAATGCAAGCAATCCTTTTACTTGTTATCTTTCAGGTTTTTTTTGTCCTTTCCTGTATTTTACTATAAATTTATGAAGAAAAATAGAAATATTAGCATTTTCATTAATAACGTCGAAATGTCGACTTTAATCGACTCTTTTGTACTAAAAAGTCGACTTCTTGATTTTTTCAAGAAGTCGAAAAGTCGACATTTTGCCGTAACTACATAACCCTACATCTACTTACTGATGTAAACAATAAATTTCACAATCATAATTCTCCCCTCGGAAATTATTGTAATCAGCTGTTACCTTTACAATTTGATCACGATAATTGTAATAAATGTCATAAGAGTACGCTTACATATTGTTGGATGTGAGTGCCGAAGAAAATTTTAGGGGGTACCCTCAAAATAGAGTTGCTGCCATGACACAATTACACCAGGTAGTGTAAACTTAACAGCTGATTAAAATTTTTTCTTGCAGGGGGTCTTGGTTAGTAAAATCCATACAACTCTGTATGCTGTTTTCAACAATAATAACGAGCAAAGTTTCATACAAAAACAACGGGTAACTTTGACAATTGTCAACACATGACCCCCAAAGTTGATATAAGTTTTTGAGCAAGTGACTTTACCTGGTGTAATTGTATCATGGTTGCTGCTTACCATATTTAATTCAGAGTTACGAAAGAAAACACATGCGTTTTTATTGGAATTGTAACAAAGATGAACAAATTGTAGAATGTATTCGAACATACGATAAGTGAGAAATGTTATAAGATTGAACCATTAGAAATCCCATATGGAAAATGATTATTTATTACTGTGATATCAGAAAAGAACATATATACCCATATTTCGGACAAGTGGCCCGTACTTCAGCACCATTCAATTACCATTATTTATGTTTAGTATATTTAAAACAAGTAAGAAAGTTTCAGTCGGGTAAACCGACTAAGGTATACCCTCACTTTGTGAGTAATGTAATGAATATTACTCGAATTATTCTGTCAATTTGTGTGGGAGGTACCAGAAGGGGTTTATCAAATACACTTTTTTTTGCTGAACATTAGATACTTTAAATTCATTGCACTGTGCCGACTTATAAGCATTTATGTGCACTGGTATAAACGTTATGAGACATTAAATTGTGGTATGATTTGGGCATTTTGTGTGGGAGGTACAAAGAGGGGCGTGGCAATAACGCCCATTTTGCACAGGGCTATAGACACTATAAAAACATTACACTGTACAAAATTTCAAGTATTTTTATACACTGGTTTTAATGTTATAAGCTGTTAACTTTTGGTGCAAAAAGGTACCTTTGTGTGGGAGGTACCAAAAGGGGCGTGACAACAACACCCATTTTTCCCTGGGCTGTAGGCAATATAAAAGCATAATACTGTACAAAATTTCAAGTATTTTTGTACACTGTTATTAATGTTATAAGCTGTTAACTTTTGGTGCAAAATGGTGCATTTGTGTGGGAGGTACCAAAAGGGACGTGGCGACTTCGCCCATTTTTCTCGAGTTGATGACGACTAATAAGCTAATACTATGTGTGGAATTTCAAAAGATTCGAATAAGTAGTATAGCAGTTATTAAAGAATCAATATTTCACAAAATTTTAACCCTTTGTGTGGGAGGTACTAGAAGGAGTGGACCAATATGGCCCATCTTCGAACTTAGCCGGAGATAGAAAAAAATATTACCACATACCAAATTTGAGGTTAATCGGTTACTCCTTTCGAGAGCTATCGTGCGCACCAGCCAGCAGACACACAGACAGACAGACAGACAGACAGACAGACAGACGGACGGACGGGCATTGCTCATTCGACTTAAAATGACCCAAAACGGATTTCCTCCGAACATACTTGGGGTCTTAGGTCACTCCTTCGACGTGTTACACTTTTTTCCGTAGCAAAATATATACCCTCGTCACACTAAAGTGAGGGTATAAACAATTATGAACTCAAGGTCGGACCATCAAATCTCAAAAGTAAATGTCATGTATTCCATTTTTTTGTGCATAAAGGCAATGTTTTATATCTCTCATAAGGAATGTATTAGAATTGAGAACGAAAACCAGCTTTGTTCGATTTCATTCAATTTTTTTGCACAATATATCTAAAATTGCTAATATTATTCCACTGCATTCCCTAAGACCCAATAACAATGTTAGTTCCACTTAAAAATTTAACTGCAAATACCTATGGGGTTTTTTCGAGGCGTTATAAATGTGTCTCTTTCACTCACACCACAAGTAAGCGATAAGGTCGATATACTACCAGCTTGTCATCTCTTTCTAACGCAATACAAAGGTGTTTCGATTCCATTTGTTTGTACATTTTCTTTGTATTTCTTGAGTAAAATTGAGGAACGTTGTGAGAAACAACGATTCATTGTTGCTTGGACGTGGCAAAGGCATAAGCAATGACGTGATTTTTGACTTTGACTGAACGTAAAACCTAGAATTAAATATTTAATTAAAATATAGCTGAAAAATTCCATGAAATTATTGCATTGCAATAAACTCGAAAACGTGCTGTACAGATAATCAGAAAGAAAAAAACAACGAAAGTTCTCTTAGTAAAAGCAACCAACAAATTTTTGTTAAAGAGTAAAAGTGCCGGAACAAGATTGTTACCACAGAAAAGAAAAATTATACCTACCATACATATTCGCGAGAAGAGCAAGTGCGTAATTTATATGGAAGAAAAAATATTTCCAAACTAAAAGTAAACGAGAAGAAATCTCATTCATTGTGTTCCCTCTCTTGTGTCACCGCCTCCGTCGTCGTTCGTTGTATTTTTGGACATTTTTCTTTTTTTTTAATCAAATCGACAAATCAATTATATTTTTTATACAATCCGTCTCGTTTCCTCGCTCGTTCAAAAATATACCTTTTTTTACACACTAACTCGCATGCAAGTATCAATGTATCGTCTCGTATGCAAAAAAAAATGAATAAATCGTCGGGTTTTATGATTTCAAATCGTTTACTGTCTGTTTTGTTTTCCTGTAAAATTGGTTAATTTTTCGTGAACCATATTGACCGTTTTTTTTCAATGAAGTATGTTGGAATTGAAAATTCATTTGGTATATAAATGGATTTGCAATAAATATGTTAAAATTTTCTCCTGCCACCTCTCTATAATGGAATGATAAAGAAAATTTCATCAGTCACCAACAACACCACACCAACCAACCACCACCATTATCATCATCACTACCTATACTTTTTCTTCTCTTGGAAAGAAAAGGCAACGTAAAAAAAAGACACCACAGTAAGCAAGTGATATAAATATAAGCAGGCAGCAAGCAACCACTAATACCACCACCTTCTCGATACCGCCGCTACCAACAACATAATCATCGTCATCCAAAAAGTAAGAAAAACGCAAAGTGAGCCAAACAGACAGACGGACGGACAGCGCCAGCCATTGTGAAACATATTGGCCAGTATACGCAACAACCTTGGTTTGAATCAAATTTACTATCAAATTTTTTCTCGCAGATTTTAGGTAGTTCCCCACTCCCACTTCCTTACGTTTTAAAAGACCATCTTCTGTAATATGTATGTTTCTTAAAGTTATGGAAGTGTAATTGTGATAATTGTTGCAAATATATTGCAACTTTTATGTATTTTTATTTTTTTTTATTTGATGTGATGTGTATTAATCATATCTCGTCTTAATATGTCAACATATTTCGTTAGTTTTTTTCTTTCGGAACGTCAAGTTTTTGCAATTCTCTTTCGCTCGCTCACTCTCTCTGGTGTTTGTTGTTGCTATTTCTCAGAAGTGTTTCGTTTCATTTTCTTTTCGTTGTGTTATTTACGAATGTCGGGGAAAACCCAAAAAGTGGGTAAGAAATTCCATGTAAACGAGTATTTTTCCGAACACAATAATGAAAGATGTTTTATAAAGGTCTTCGAATCTCGGTTTTTTGTTTTGACCTTTTGTTAAAAAAATTCCCAAACAATGTGAGAATTTAGCATCTGGTGATGTGTACTTGCACCACATAATATTGTTGTCGTTTTCTGTGGACAACACATTGGGGCGCAAGTCCAAAATAAAACATATGAGATCCCCCTATACAGCCACCCCTAAAGAAATACATTATGATGATGGAGAAATTATGCTTGATCCACCTTATACACAAAATTTCAGAAATAGGTATTTGTTATATGATCATCTTTAGCCTTTTTGTTGCATTTTGTTTTAGCATAGTGTTAATTTGTTGGGATTTTTGGAATATTCAGGTCGACGACTATCAAATGTATACTGAAATGTGTTTTTCCACAACTATTTATATTTTTTGCTATATTTAACTCTTAGTTACGAAATTTATTATGGAACGTGGTAGCTATTGAAAATATGTTCTCGTAATCGTTGACTTTAAAGTTTTAAGCTCAAGTTGTCACGTTCAAAACATTTTTTTTTATATTTCTATAACTGTCCCTAAAGTAATATTATTAACTTTGAATATTTAAACAAAATTAAAGATGGCCACATAAAATATCGTACATAGGCTTGTCCAGTACAGTCAACATGCAATTTAGTATCGAATCGGTTTATATGTTCGGTTAAGTTCTAGTTAATGGTGGGTGCTTTACTCCATTTCACCACGAAAATTCTGTAATAAATTGTAGTACTGTGGTAGTTTGTAGTACGATGGTTTTTTCAAAATTGAAACTATAAAAATAACATACTCACACGTGATCTGTAAAAAAAGGCTATTTAAAAAAAGTATCTGCTTAGATCACCCTATAGAAACAAAAACAATCGGAAGAAACCAATATGCCAATGAAAACAGGCAAGCTATGAAAAAGTAAAAATTCATGCGAAAATGTGGTAATGCAATGAAAAATAGGAAATACAATTTAAAAATAAAAGAAATGTATGCAGAGAGTTATATTGTTGTTCCAAGGAAAAATAATAAATAAAACTTTAAAATAAGAAATAAAAAAATACAAAATAAATTTAAATTGTTGCTACCTATACCTAGTATATGTTGGGGGTGTGGTGTCACGTTTTTCTAGCTTGGGGTAGTTACTCATGCTGGCAATGTTACGGCTACGCTAATGAAATGTTACGATTTCGTTTGCCTAACAGCCTTAACTGTTTTCTCTATAAAATAATTTTTTGTAATTTAATTCCAATCAAGTGCCTATTTTGGAAAATCGAAAATGATAGTCAATATAGCAAAGAATTAGCCGAAGGACATCGGGGGAATATTCTTCCCGATATCACAAAAAAATTGTCGACATAAATTATATTATACCGACGAGAATCCCAGAAATAGTGAAAGTAAATGTTTGGGTTTTATCCCTAACAAAAATCCTAATGTCCCAAAAGATATTTATAACATTTCATGGTTCAACAGGTTAGGTTTATGTTAGGTTAGGTTGAAGGGTGGAGTTATAGAAAATCTGTACTAGACACGAATTTCCTTAGTATCTTTTATTAATATACTCTGGGATGAGTCATATCTGGTATTGTGTCGGACCTGAATTATCGGTGTCTTTGTGGCTGAAAATGTTCCTTCGTTTCGATCTTTTCCCTGCATACTGTTTGCCCGCTCATTTCAAATCACTGCTCTGTGTCCTGGAACCCAAAATATTCGCAGTTGACCATGAACTGAATAATTACAAGGACTTGACATTTCCGGACGTTATAGCTTTCATCGTCATTTGGCGGCCTGTGAGGATGTTAGCCATTTCACACACTTCCTGATTGCTCGAAGTTCCGCTTAAAATACCGTGCAGTGGACTGGGAGTCGGAAGTAACGTTCGACCTCTGGACCCATTTGTGTAGCAGCGGGTTCCCGCGGGCACATACGGTTGAGTTCCATTCAACCAGTAATGTCTGTCTGGCACAAATGCTTCATAATTAACTGCAAGTATTTATATGTCCTGGTATTAAAGTTATTAGCAGTAAACTTTTTGTGCAAAATAGTCCCTTTGTGTGGGAGGTACCAAAAAGAGGCGGAGCCAATTCACAGTTTTCTCAGGCTGATAGCGACAGATAAACTACAACATACTATGTATGGAATTACAGAAAATTCGGAAGAGTAGAATACGAGTTATTAGATAATCAATATCTCACCAAATTTAAACCCTTTGTGAGGGAGGTACTAGAACAGAGCTTCTCACCAATTTTTGGGTCACGGCCCACTTCTGAGATCTTGAAGGCTCCATACACCCCACCTAATTATTTAGACAAAAATATTGATAGACCCTATCTCCAGATAACAATTTTAAAAGTTTTCAGTAACCATTACATATTACTATAGAAATTTTGTCATTTTGAGAATTTATTGAAATGTTGGGCGTAACATTTTAAGTCAGAATCGTTACAGAATAGTAAGAAATTTCAGTCTTCACGATATAAGGTGTTACCATTTTATACAAAATGAATGGTACGTTTGTGTGAGAAGCACCAAAAGGGGCGTGATAATAAGCCCATTTTCGAAAGGCTGTGTGTATTATAAAAACATTTCACTGCAACAACGATCAAATGTTGAGGTAACTTTATTAGGGCGGTGACTGAAAGGATCTTTTCAGTTTTGGTAAATTGATAATTGGTAAAGAATTGTTTGCTTTGTACCAAAAATTTGTTGTTCTAAACAGTTTATGTCTACTGCTTAGGTATTTGTTTGCTTAGCACATAAAACTAAAAATCTTAATTTTATAATGACAAAAAAGTATTTTTTTCTGCATTGATACCTACACCATTTCTTTATTTGAATACAGCTGCCCAGCAGTATGAAACAACTGCTGCTTAGCACAATTGGGTACAAGTACTTTTCTGCCACCACATCCAAATTTTTGAAACGTCTCGAGTTACAGTATTTAAAAATATTAATGATGCTTGGGCTTAACTGCTCATTATTATGTATTCATACTACTTTTACAAGAATGCTTTCACTAGTTCGAGAGCTTTTAGGTGAGGAACTGAGTCATGTTTTCATTATCAACAATTCTTTTATGTGCTTTCTCCAATTATTTTTTTAGTATTATTCACATCTGTACGATTTGCTGCTTCTCTGAGGATTTCCATAATAGAATCTTCTTTAAAAAGTCATATAATTCTTTTTTTGCACAAAAATTCAGCCTTTGGCCATATTCTGCTGATTTTATGGCCGAATATCGCGTTCCGGCCGAAGCCGTAGCCGAACGTTCGGTCGGGCTCTACTCCTCAAATATAGCTCTATTTAAAAAATAAATTTTCATACGAATAATATTTTTCGAATCCAATCAAAAACGTATACCTAATTTTCATCAGGATGTCACGGCCCCATTCGGTCGAATTTGGCCGAAGACTAGAGAGCAGTTGTTTAATTCTGCTGGGCAGCTGTACTCAAAAGGAATGTTATACAAGGCATCAATGTTCGTTTAAACAAATAATTTACCAACAACAATAACAACTTTGAATGGTCGAGGGAAAAAGAACTACGGCGGCAGGCGATTGACTTGAGATTGCTCTTACTTGAAAGTAATTCCTATATGTAAATTTGGAATAACGTTCGTTTAAGTAGAAGTAATGACAAGTGGACCGCAGGCCAAAAACAACATTACTGCATCCGAAGAGTTGACTAACCTCCAACGAAACGCGTCATGCATTGGTTGATGTTGGATTTCAAGGTAGTTTTCTTTTTCACTTGACTATTCAAAAATACCTCCCTTTACTTT
Organism: Eudasyphora cyanicolor; assembly: GCA_963930755.1. Lineage (NCBI taxonomy): Eukaryota > Metazoa > Arthropoda > Insecta > Diptera > Muscidae > Eudasyphora > Eudasyphora cyanicolor. The sequence goes on along the minus strand of OZ005735.1, from coordinate 15,979,130 downwards.
AAAGGAACTCTATGATCTTTAGCTCAACTCCACAGTGAGAAAGCCGTAAAATACTTTTCTTGTCATTACAACATTAAGGTTTTTAATTTTATGTGCTAAGTAAACAAATACGTAAGCAGTAGACATAAACTAAAAAAACAAAGTTTTGGTGCAAAGTAAACAATTCTTTAAGAAATATCAAAACATTCGGCTTTGGCTACGGCTTCAGCCGAAGGTTATAAATTTAGCCGAAGTTTAGCTACGGCTTTGGCTTCGGACTTAAAATCCGACTTCGGTCGGGCACTAGCCATAGCATATGATATATATTTATACATCCACAAAAGGTATAAAAATGTATTCCAAAGTTTTCGGGGTTTGTCGTCGTCACCAAAGAAAAAGGTTGCTCATACTGCCAATCCGTTTTGTATTTTTCATTCAATTGCCGAAACAGAACTGCATCGTGTGAACCAAACAACCAAAATGCTGTGAAAGTGGCTTCAATTTACGGTAGTATCAGCTGTTCGCTTGAGACTACCTTTACAATAATTGTATCATGTTGTGAACGAAAGAGGCAAGTTCAAAAGAGAATCAGAGAAATAGCCGCCACTAAAGTTGCCCTGTGTGAAGCAGGACTATGTAACTAACATTTCCATAGGGAGTGACGTTTGCAGCGTTATATTACAAAGTCAACAATCTCTACAAATCCTTCTGTAGCAACAGTGTTATTGTTTCCTCTTTAAACTTCCTCGACATTAATAATTGTATTAAATAATTTTATACTCCAAAAGATACATACATACACATTATGATTGTTGTTGGTGGTTGCTTTTCTTTTGAAATTACCTATAAATATCAGCTACATACCTATTTACTAAATGAATAAACGGTAATGCTGGCAGCGCTATTCTGTTTGGATTGTAGCTGTTGTTTTTTTTTAATCTCGGAGGCTCTCTCCATCTCCATACAAACCGGAGGAGCAGCAGTACAAATTTTAAGCTTATTTGAGGTCATGGTGGAGGGGAATAGTATTTTATTGTTACGGCTGGTTGGCTGGCTCTGGTTGTTGTTGTTATTATTGCTATTATTATTATTTATACAAAGAGTAGCAACAACAAATACGACAACAACAGCGACAACGACAACAGAAATAATCAAATAAATTCATAAATAAATTAACAAAAAGTAAATACATGCACACACATATGTATCAATGTATGTATTATTTTATACCTCTTTGTATGGATGTGTGTGTATTAGCAGTGCATATTTTGTTATTTCGACAATCCAACATTTCAGAAAAAAACATCTCTAGATGTGTGCCTACAACAATAACACACAACAGCTACGATCTCCTCTGAACATCACGACCAAAAGTAAATGGCCATTAAAGCTTTGCATGGTTATTTTTGATTTTGTTTTCTCGGTTTTTTCGTCTTCTATAGTATGAAAACAATCTTGTGCTTTACTACCGCTGTCTTAATTTTGTTATATAGCGCAGCAGCGCATTGAAATGTTTTTTCCTTTGCTTGTGTTCATATACACAGCCAGACAGACGGGCGGACGGACACAGTTGTTCGTTCGTCCATACATATGTATGCATATGTATGTACGACAACAACGTCGTCGTATGAACAAATGAGCACAGAAAACAGCAACAAATACAAAAACAACACCGTGATTCACAACAAAACACCACCACCAGCTCAACATCTGATCAATACAACCCACTTGCCTGCTGTTTTCGAAGTTGTATTCTTCTCATACTTTCTTGGGTAAAACATGCGAGAAATTATCGCAAATGAATCTTAAATATGTCATCTGACGCTCAGTTGGGGATTAAAGTTGTTCAATCTCGAAGATTAGCTATAGATATTATTATCGCACCTCTCCAGCGATACCATTGGCAAATAGACGTTTACTATCTGCTTTCCAACACTTTGAAAGGGGAATTCCTCTCCTTCCATTTCTCCTGCCCCTCTCCCTAATTAACTTCCTAATTGCCGAAACTAACTTTGCCTCATGTGAATCGGGACTTACTACTGCTTTCAAAATTCTTATCGCTATCGATTTTCTCTCAAACGGTTATCGCGTAAAACATTAGAGATACGCTATCGCAAATTAATCGTAAATAAATCATCTGTCGCTTATTTGGTGACATCAAAATGTTCGATCCTCAATGGCTAGTTATCGGTATTACTCTTGAACCTTTAGCGATATCATTTGCGAGTAGACGTGCTATAAGTGTAACAGTTTTTTCATTGCAGTTATTCCTCGCAAAATTGCCCCCACAATGAATAGCTGTGGGGCAATTTTGTTCGCAAATTTTTGTTGTATTCGAAATTTTGGTCAGGTGGGGACAGCACAAAGCCAAACAACCTATACACTTTTGTAGACAACAACGAAAACAAT